>JAVSCE010010417.1:0-293357 GCA_032199065.1 Smutsia gigantea
AATTTTTAGGTCGTCCCATATATTTTAGTGAAATAAGGTATAGCCAGAACAGTTTTTATGTGACAGTTCTAATTTTTCAACACCTCACCAATCTCACCTTCAGTGTTTTAGATCCATATTTCCAAAAACAATTCATATGTGCACTTAGGTAGGATTTCAGATAATGGTGAAAAGTGGAAGTAATCTCTGTGAGTTAAACCTAAAGACAATAGAAATTGAAATGAGTAGACTTTTTAAATGTCTCAGTGTATACATTCTGTGGGCCTGGCACTCAGCTAGTGATTGGATTTACACTAATCAAGCATACCAAGTTACCTTTATTGCCTAACTTGCTTTATTTAGTTTTCTAAGTCAGATAATTTTATGAAAGTTACTGACTTCCCTAATTTAATTTCTTTTATTTCATAGGTTAAGGAAATATTTTGCTTAATAACCATAATCCATCTGAAGAACAAACATTGACAAATTAGGTTTGAAGAGACAAAAGGAAATCAAATTACAAATTACTAACATATACTAAATATATGTTAGGAGGGGGCAAATGTATTTCATTTTTCCATCATTTTATCATAATTTGGAGAAAAAAAGAATCAGTATTCAAGAAACAGAATTTCCAGGATCCTTATATTACATTGTACCTATTGTTTACAGTCAAAGAACAGTTATCCAATATTTTTTAGCGCCTATAAAATACCACCCTAAATCATGTGAACACTTACCTTAACAGAGTTAAACAAATTCTTCTTGATCATTCATTTGAATTCTTGCTAATATTCACATACAGACTCTTCTGGACTTTAGTTCTTTCTCACTTTCCTACATAAAAGTGATCTCATCAAGCATGACAGACTTAAAATGATGCTTCAAATGCAAATTTTCAGTATCATAGATGTTTTGTCCTTTTTAAATATTTGTTGTCACTATAGTAAACAATCAGTGAACACACCTTGGAAAATATTCATGAAAAGGGTTCACCTAGGTCCCCCACCCCATCCATTGAGAAGTCATCACCAAATTAAATAATGAAACTAGTTAATTTAACAAATATACTCATATTTTGAACATTTATTGTATGCCAGAAATAAATTATATTTATTCCTCAAAAGTTCATAAGTAATGTCTCATATATACTACTATTTTCATAATAAACATAAGAAAATTTAAGTAATGAGAGAGAAATAAATGTCTAAGAACTCAACATACCCAAAGCCAAATCTATTCATAAACTGAACTGCCCCTTTATATGGAGTTGAACCTTGAACAGTGTAAATCTCCAAAAATGTTTGTAATTTATTTATTGAAAAAAATCCACTTATAAGTAAACCTGCTCAGTTGAAAACTGTTTTGCTCAAGGACCAAAAGTATTTCATATAAGGGGATTTTGGGGATATTTAGAAATAAATAACCTCAAAATTTGAGATTGTTATTTTCTTTACATATTGAGCTTGTTCATGCCGTAAAACCCTAGAAGAACCCTCCAGTGTTTTTGGTAAATATTGGGGAAATTTTTTTCCAACAGAAAATGATAAGTCATTAAATAAAAATAATTTAAAAGGAGAGGACAAGGATAAACAAGTTCTTTTCCCTAAGAAAATAACACAATTTTAATTTATGAGGTTGTTTACATATCTTAAGTTCTAATAAATAATGCACAAGAATAAAGATTGATTACTTTCCAAAATATACATGAAAAAAGAAAACACCCATGATTAATACTATAAAGACGATTGATTACATAATGCCATCATTCACAATGCATTTTAATTTAAATGATATTAATATTTCATATTGTGGAATGTATAGCTGTTTCTTAGTTAACTCATCAATTCAATCATTTAAATTATAGTGTTATTTTTTCAGGGGGTCAAAGATTTGTTTGTGTGACATATTTTTATTCCACTATACAGTTACTAAATAAAATTGAGATTATAGCTTGAAGGGATTAATTTAGTCAACACATAGCAAATTCAGTATCTGTGTTTTTCCTTTGAGCATTAATCAGCTAGATGGATCATACTGCAATTTGAACTAGAGGAAGTTCAACTAATCAGGTTTCATGAGTTCTGAACTATATTTTGACTAAAATAGTAGTGGTCTAAGATTTATATATATATATGTATATGTATGACCATATATAACTATATTATATATATGTATGAAATATATATACATATACATAAACACACATGGAGCACATACATATACACATGGAATAAGCAACATTCAAAGAATCATGCCAATAAAAGCACAGCTATGTTCAATTATTTTACCATCCTGTTAGGGTTTTTAATAGTCCTGATGAGTAGGCAACACCCTAAGCAAATCAGAATTATAGGGTGTGAAGTCCATGCATTAATATATATATTTTTAACCTCTGTGGGTAATTTGTGTGCTACCGATATTGGGAAACACAGCTCTGGAGTGATAGGGCAAGAATCCTGTGATAAGTTGCAAATTCCATGCTATTATATCTTGTCTGTCTTAATAGGAACTCAAACAGATTGGAGTTTGAGAATACAATATTTAACTGTTTCTGATGAACCAATGTAATTTTTACAATAAAATAGTTTTCTAAATCTGAACTATTTTAAGGCAGAATTTCTGTTTATCCTGACTTAGGACTTCAAGGAATTTACTGATATGAAGAAAGCTGAACATAAAAGTAAAATGTTTCATGAGAAAATTAGTAAATAATCTTCCTAATGTACATATGCTATATTTAGTATGTGGACATATGTCTTAAACTGATATGATTTTTCAAATAATCCATTTAGTATTTTATATTAAAAAGTTTCAACAGAACTGGTTGGAAGTATATTGCTTAAAGTCTTAAATTGCTATTTTACAGAAAATTGACTTACATATAGGTTGAATCCTTTAGTTCTTCATCATAAGTGAAGGACATATGTTTATATAAAGAAAGAATAGCTAAGAAGAAAGAAGGCTTTTTACTTTTCTTCTTTATTTTTCAAAATCCTAATTATACCTACACAATGATTTGATTCCAAAGAGAACAGGGAAAATTTTGCAACAAAAATGTATGCATTATTTCCTGGGCATTGATATATTAAATTATCAAGTCAGAGACTAACAGTGCCTTTTGGGTCAATAGGCCACTTAAGCATTTAGTTAAATTTATATGAATACATTGCTTGAAAGATAATTGTAATGATATAAAATGATTCAGTTCAATGATTCCAGTGTGGCTTAAGGATAATGAATCTTTTGTATCATTCATCTTGGGAATATTAACATTATTGAGTCCTGTGACTGCTAATGAGCTTTTTTCTAGAATAAAAGAATAAATTACACACAGAGATATTTTTATATTATGAGCATGATATTTTAAAAAGTAATTAGTATGCTTGTGAGTAAATAGCTGGAGATTGGAACTGACTTTGATCATAAGGAAGCTGAATATTACAACTGTTATAATAATTTTGTGAAAATTAATCCCTTAATAAAACTAGGAAAATTATAGAAGTTTTAAATAAAATACAGTTAGGAAGATTTTAAGATGTTGTCAGTAACAGAGAAGATATGGAAAATGTGCATAGAAGGATTTCCATTAGATATACAGTGCTCTCCTATATTTAATAGCACATAGTTTAGGAAACTTAAAATGGAAAATGGAACTCTTGGGATTTACAGCTCTAGAAACTTTAAAAATTATTCTAGTAGGAAAATATAAACATGAAAATTTATATAAGCAGTTGAACAAAATTTGTATCTATATCCTTTTGTGCTCTTGCCACTTTAGATTAGATTGTTGGGGATCAGTCCTGATGAAGGTAGATAGTCCCTGTTCACCCATGGGTTTAGTAAAATGAAGTCAAGACAGATTCTGATGTATAAAGAATAGTTTAGTAGGCCCTGAGTTTGTTAGACATTGGAACAGTGCCTGTTTAACCTACCCTAAACCTTAGGGTTTATCACAGTCTCTGACACAGGGTAGACACTTAGAAAACAGATGTCAAGTTAATTGAAGAAGCTAAATATTAAGGATTGAATTTGATTTTAGTTAGAAGTGACAAGTAACTATCAAGTCTATACAAGACTGTTTTTCTGCTTATGCAGGGCCCCCATAAAAGTCCTGAAATCAAATCATTTGAATAATTTTATTCATAAACATGAGTAAGGGGTGGAAAGCAGCATATCCTAGCTATCCACAATGGTTAACATTCTTGCAAGCTTTAAGTGTGACTATGGAATGTTTTAATCCATAGAAAATGAGTTCTCTATGGGTTACACAGGGACAACTAACTGTAAGACATAAAGTATATCTAGATAATGAGGGAGATGTAACAAACCCCTTCGGTACCTAACCCACATTCCCTGGGCTTCCTGTGGATTTGTGGTGGTGGACGTGTTTTGTGTGTGTGCCGACTTCCTTTGGCTTTTCTTTCTTCTCTATCTCCCTTGCCCTGATATCTGTGATTACTCCCGAGAAAGCAGCAGCAACCTAGTCCTAGCACAGCTTTTGCTTTGTGGAAGAGAGAGGGACCGGATTCAAGTTAATAAGTAACTGGCAATTTTCCCCCCCAAAATGGCTTTGTAGACAGACCTGGTTTGGGGCCCTGATTCCATTCTAGATGTGATTTTGAGAAACTCATTTATTCGTTCAGCATGTAGTTATGGAGCACTTCCTATGTTCCATACTCAGCCCTGTAGTGAATAAGAGTAAGGGAGCAAGCTTTATACCAAGCTCAGATGTTTTCAAAGAAAGTACAAAGGGCTGGAGATGAGAATGTATTTGGTGTTTATGAGGAAAAGCTGGACTAGTGTCATGAGAGCATAATATGGGAGTTGTAAGAAGTGCAGTCTAACCATTTTTCTGTGTGCTTTTATCTTTCTGGTAAGTTTCTCATTACTGCATTTTAGATCCTTATATTGGATGTACTTCCTCCTCTCTATTTCAAAATAACCTTTAGTTTATCTCAACTCTTCCCTCAAACCAAACCAAACCAAACAAAATAACAGCTACCCACCTGGTACCAGACTTGGGCTATTTTCCAATATTTTCTGTAAAATATCTATCTTTAGGAATCCAATATATAAATGTTCAGGTTAAAAGCTTCATTCTTTGAACTACGTTCCTTTAAAAATATAAAGTGTATGTTTTAAAACCAGTATCCTTTGATCTCTGCCATCAAACGCATATTAATATTTTGGGGAGAAATGTAGTATAATCATAAGAAAATTTACATTAGAGAATTGTGATGAGAATTTACTGAAGTAATGTTAGTGATAGCATTTTGAAATCTGTAAAAGCCAATTATAGAAATTAACATTGTTGCTGATTTTGTGCTGATATATAAATAAAAAATGTAATTGTTAAGAGATGTTAACAGTTTCATATTTTTTGGAATATGAGTCTATTTTTTGCATGTAATTCAGTGAACTTAAATCTCAAAAGTTGAAATGGTGTACATTAAAAAAATTCATATACATGAAACTTTTAGTGACATAACAATTTAATTTTATATAACTTACCTATGAACATTATACATATTTACAGTAGGCATTTGATTCAGAGAAGTGGGATGTAGTTAGACTGACCTAAGAGAAACAGATTTTTTAAAGAAGTAATTGACACTACTGTTCTAACTGTAAAGAAATATGAACTTGAACTGCCTTGTTAGATATCTGATAAAGAGTGAACTTAAAATATGATATTATAACACTCTACTGGATGGTAATTCAAACCTTTCCAAGTGTGTGAGATAATAGAATACATGAAATGAAAGGTGGTATTCAATATAAATGAAATGATCCTATACTACATAAGAACCTCCTATTAGAATGATATGAAATTGAGATCATAATTTTTTCACCTGAGAAAAGGAAACTCTACTGAGATATTAAGAAGACTGAGTGTATGTTCTCCATTTAAAGGATTCATATATTTTTTAATTAAACTTTGTACAGTTCCTAAAATACTGATATTAGATTTTTTAGTTATCTTGGATAAAACTATCATCCTAAATATGACAGCATAGTTCCCCCACAAAGCAAATATTTTTAAGAATATAGTGATATGTTCTTATTCTTCATAAAGGTAAATACAGAATATAAAATATGAATATGAAAGTATGTCTTTTGCTGCTTTCTCCAGTTTCAGAAAATCTAGTTTACATTTCTGTGTAATTTGCCTTTGACATACTGACCCATAAAATGAAATATAACCTTCCAATGACTACGTTTCCTACTGAACTGTAAATATGGCATTTATTTCTGAGCATATAAAGCCTATATGGTCAAAAAAAATTCAGCATATTTCTGTGCTTTTAAATATCATTAATTTTCTTCTCTCTTCTTTGACCTGATAGTATAAACAGTAAAGTGTGTGACTTTACTGATAGTATAAACAGTAAAAGGATAAATCTGTTGGATCTTTTTCCAAATAGATTACCCCAGAAAATAATGCTAATTTTAAAGTATGCAAAATAAAATATATTTAAGATGAGTTTTGATTCAAATGATCTTTTAAATTAACACATTCTTTGATTTTCAGCAGATGATGAAAAGGAACACAATAATATCCTAGGGTGATTCTATTATTGTAGAATTTGCTTATATAAATAGACAAAAATAAATAGAGGAGTGACGGAAGTTACAGCAGTAGCCCTAGTAAGTTGCGTATCTGTTAAAATGAAATTTGCAGAGAGAAAATTGTCAGGAGCACAAAGGATGAAAAAGTTTAGAAAAAATAAGTTTAGAAAGAGGTTATCATGGTTTCTGTCAGTTGTGACAGTGTTTTTAACGATGAATGAAAAAGAAAAGGGATGGAAAGCAGCTGTCTCGCCTTAACAATTTTGTGCAAAGACTGACAATTTTCAGAAGAAACTGAAAATCTGATGCAGGGGGAAATATCATAAACAAGATTCTGGAGGCAAGTTTGAACAGCACTGATGCCTGATGACTAATTAATTAAATTGCAAGTGCTTGAGAGAGACTTTTAAATTTCCTCAAAACATTAACTTCAAGAGTTCCACAAGGAATTAAACCATTATATGCTAAACAAATGATAATCTAAAACAAGTGCATTTGTTGAGATCATTTCTATCAGTTATTCAACCGTCATAACTGAACCTCTCCTACTTCACTACCATTTCTAGAGTATTGTAAAGTCCTATTATTTCTGTTTAAACATATATCCATTATTATTCCTTCAATCATTTCAAGAAAGGAGGAATAGATTCATAATTGCTAAAAAAAATAACAAAGTCTCTATTCAAGTCAGAAATTAGAAAACAGTAAGCAGGCAAACTTGTCTATTTTATGTATATATGTCAGTGGTTAGATTTTTAGCTTTAATATCACTCTTAACTTAGTGTTTACACGCAGAAGGATTGTCTTCTTAAGCTGATTAAAACTGTGGGCGCATATTTTATCTTAAAATGCTGTTCGCTCAGAGCAACGTTAATGTGTTAAATTGTTCAGAAGTTGCACAGCCAGGAAAGGTGGTTATCTGAAAATTCATTTTTCCGTATTTTGTGTGGTACACCATCCTGAACATTAGATATAATTAATTCAGCTGCCTAATGTCCAAACTTGATCTCATTGCTGCAGAATGGTACTGCATTCTAAGATTTAGTTTCTTCTTCAAACTAATAGAAAATATCTAAATTCTATTTCGCCTTTAGCTCTATATTTCTTTATATTTTCTTTGTATATTTCTTTATATTCCTCTGTTATCTCTTTCACAAAACAATATTCAACAAATTTATCTCAAATTTGACTTCAGGAAAATGCTAGTCTAGTCATATAAACTTGTACATATCCTTTAGGCAATTAGAACTGTTTAAGCAAGTCCTAGTATACTTTAGAGTACATAGTAATGTAAATATAAATCAGTATTTAATTTTACTTTACTATGATCATTTTACACTGCTGACTCTAGAAAATTAATGTATCTTCTAGAGTGGTTCAAATTAAAAAAAAAAGTTTTGTAATTAAGGTTCTAAACACCTGAAAACAAACTACAGATTTCTCTTTCTGTTTCTTCTGGAACCTAGCATTTTGTCATCTACATAAATATTTTGTTAAAATTAATTGATGTTAATAGCTGTCTTCTTGAATTGTAAGAACTCAGTATATAAGGAATATTATTTATCATATTTGATATACATTTCCTCAGTGTTTTATCTTTTTTATTTTTCAAAATACTGAAATATATAAAAATAAAGTAAACATGCCAATCCTACAGCATTCCAGAGAAAACAAATTTTATTTTACTCTAAATTTTCAGACATTTCTTTATATATATATATATATATATATATATACATATATACACACATACATACACGTAGATACATTCAACATAATTTTCTTAATTTGCCTTTACTCAAATATGTGGATATATTTTCATGTCAATGAATATAAATATATATCAGTGTTTTTAATAGGATTATAAACTTTGATTACCAAATTTATTTAACCAGACCCTTTTTGCTAAATATTTAGGATTTATACTCCAGTTTGATAATTATAAGTCCATGCATATCTTTATATCCAACTGTTTTATTAAAGTACAATTTCTAAAATTTGAATTGCAGGATCAAAATTAACCTCATGAAAATTACTAGATACATCATAAAGGAATATTTCTAAAAGGTTGTATCAATTTACATATACACCAACCTTATGTTAATAATTCCCACCACTCCATTTTCACAAACACTGTGTATTATAATTTATTTTTTATCAAGATAACAGGATAAATAAATTATTTAATTAATTACTATTAATTTTTATTTTTATGATTGATAATGAAGTTGTACATTTTTTAATGTATTTATTGCCCATTGTGTTTTTCTTTTAAATTTCTTACTGATACCTTTCACCGAGTTTTATATTGGGAGTCAAATATATTACAATATTTGTTAGAGATCATTATTTAGAACTTTTCAACTGTTTTTTATGAAATTTTTAAGTACAGCAAAGTTTTTGAAGTTTTTTGACAATGAATAGTATTGATCTACCACCTAGATTCTACTATTACTATTTTTCTAAACATTCTGTAGCACAAATCAATCCATATAATATTCACTTTATCCATATGCTAATCCATCTTAATTTTGGATAATACATTGCAGAGATCAGTATATTTTCTAATCCATCTTAATTTTGGATAATACATTGCAGAGATAAGTATACTTTCTCTTCAATACCCTATTATTAATTTTATTGGGTTCAAATTGATTTTTTTCTTTTGATGTCAAATTTACATACAATGCATGTACAAATCTAAATGTACATCTGAGTTTTGACAAATACCTATAAATCTATAATCAAAACCTTAGCAAAATAATAGGAAGACTTTAACCCTTCATATTTTATGTTTATATATGTTTTTACCTTTCTCTTTACTCTTTTTATTTAATATGTTGCCACATGAATTTTTGAAATGTAATTAACTGAATGGATATTTACCTTTTTATGTTTTCTGCCCTCTGCATCTGCCTTAGAATGGCTTGCCTACCAAGACTGTAAAATTATTTGTTTCTGTTTAATTATATAAGTAGAATTATATAATTCTAGTGTGATCATATGTTGAATAAGATTCTTCTTGTTTCATTGCTAAGATGAGGGAAATAACCAATAATTACCACCAATAACCCCCTTCCATATTCTAAAAAGAGTCCTAAATAGACACATTTCTGTGGCTATTAATAAAAAGCAGAGCCAGTCCCAATCAACCTATGTATGAGAAGACTAAAAATCTGTTGGCATTTTTGAAGAGGAAACTTTAAGAACTTGGAGTATCAGTAGTCTAGTTTTTTCTTCCTTTTCTGTTGCTTAAAGAGCACAGTATGAAAAAGAATTCATATGTAATTACCTGAACTTATAATTACTATAATTACCATAAGCTTTATATTAATTCAGCTTTTAGATTTGTTCTTGTCTTAAGTGACACTGGCAAAGACAATCTAAACACTGAACAAATATAAAGTTTGTGGGTAACATTATGACAGCTTTCCTACCTGCTGTTTGTAATTAAATAAACACAGATAATTTTATTTTAAAAAGAAAAAAATCCAGGACACAATTTGCTAACATAATTATATCCAACGGATTATGTTCACAAACCTCTTTGACAATACTAGAAAAAAAGAATACAGTCTAAAATTTGTATGTCCTATTTCAAGGCATTTTAATAGTGATCATGAAGAAAGCTTTGGGGGGTTCATCAGAAAGATAATAAAAGCTTAGTTTAACTTAAAATTAAAGGAACATTATTTATGTAGTAATATTCTTCAGTGTGTTATGTATTAAACTCTTTTCAGGTTAAAGCACAAAGCACACATTATTTTAATTTCAAAATAGATTATATTCTCAGGGGAAGTGAAGTTCAAAGAAATGTTAATAGGTGGTATTATGAAAATATTTTCCATCGAAAATCATGTTGAAAGCAATTTGTGAAGGAAATTTGTATTTTTCCTTCACCAATTTATTAAGAACTCATAAACCTGCAGAGATTTTATCCTTGTTGCCAAATGGCCACCACTGACTTCCAAACCTAATCTCCAGGGTCTATTACTCTGTGGATTCTTCTATCATTTTCCATAGCTAACAGACCCTCCTTTGTGATCCACTCACCCACTGCCATTTATGCTGGGATTCCTGTAACCCTAATTTGCATGCATGTGTTTATACATCTGTCCCTTTCTAAATATGCCATAACACCTGAAGCAGCAGGTGGTAGATCATTCTGTTGTTTGAATTTCTAAATTTTGACTAATACTTAGTAAGTTTTAATGGAGAGATGGCTTAAGCATATAGACTAAAAGGAAAATCTTCAGTGTATTTTAATCCTATCTATCCACATTCCTTGACTTCAGTGACTATCACCCTAGATCCAGTGAAAGTGATCCCTTGCCTAACCTACTTTAATATTTCCAAGGGGTCTACTTTTGCTTTAGACACTGTTCTCCTCATCCTTTGGTGGGACAAAGGCTATTCAGACAGAATATCAGGACAAGTGTAAAATACAACTTTCCTAGGCAAACTGAGAAGTGTGTCACACCAGTTTTCACTCAGACAGGCTTTCCTGTCTCTTGCTTACATTTGTTAGAATAGATAGATAGTTAGACATGAGCAGAGGAGGGCCGGGGGACTTTGGTAGGATGCTTACTTCCGTTCTACACATTCTGTACAAGCTCCTTCCCCTAGATGGGGAGTGAGGGTAAAGATAATAGACCAGCCATACCCAGCTGGTTCCCATGTGGAGAGGAAGTTGACCCTGACTTCACCTCTAAAAACATTATACACTCATTAACATAGTAAAATCTACACCCCTCCATCATTAACATAGTGAAAATCACCACTCACTGCGCCCCGACAATAATAAGGAGAACCAAATATAGTAAAAATCTCCCACCGGAGGGTGGAGCTAGCCTAAACTACAGGAAGACACCCCCTATTCCCTTTGAAACATAGTCTCACTTGGGGAATATTCATTTCCCTTCATATAAAAAAGGCTCCCTGTGTGTGTTTCCTCAGCACAATCCCCTCTGAGTCAGCTCACACCCTAACTCTTGGGCATGGACTTTATCCTTTTTTTAAGTCTCCAAACAAACTCTTAATGCTCAAAGGCTTTTCTGTGCCAGTTCTTGACAAGGACCTCTTTCCCAGTAACACACTGAGCCTATACTTGTTACTCTGTATCACATCATTCTATTCTTTTCAGTTATCACTATCTATATTTACCCTGTTGACTAGGTGTTGACTAGTTTATTCTCTGCTTTCTCATAGACAGTAAATTTCACGATAAAAGAGATCTTGCCTTTCTGGGGCAGTATATCCAACCCCATAAGCATAAATAACACAAACCTTCAGAAATGTTTCTGTTTATTCATGTATTCTTGCTTCCTAGAACAGTGTCTAGCACACTGTAGAAACTCAATAAATATTTGTTGAAAGAATGAATGAATATTTTTGCTTAGCATATGGCATAAGGTAGATATGCAGAAAGTGTTGACTCAGGAATTATTTAACTAATTAATGATTTCTTTATTCACAACAACTTTGATAACATTTAGTAAAGAATTAAAACACATTTCATGAGTTAAATGCATGTTTCAATTATAATTTAATTTCATCATGCATTATATGCTTTATATGTATTACATATGTTTCTCTGTAACTTAACAAAACATATATTATAACACAATTAGCACATAGTATGTTCCAGGTAAATCATTAATGTTAAGAATTTTCCCAACTATAGTAATATTTTTATATTTTATATAGTGGAAATATTTTTGTCTTCAGTCTTATTGAATCAGTGACTCTCTACTTAGTTTTAAGTTTTAAGAAGAATGGAAAATAAAGCAGCGACAAAATTTTAAAAGTTATTGGACTCCCTATGAAAGATGTAATTACATCCTTTAAAAATAAACATTCAATTTGATAACCAAAATTATGCACCCACACATCTAAAGATTCAGACCAGGGAAAGATTTTACACTTAGACATTTCTGTCATGTTTTGTTGCATGGGGTGTAACAACCCAGCTACTGTTGTTTTCTTCAGCATTATACAGTCCACAGTGAAGCAGAATACAACAGATAAATAGAGGTTCCTGTTTCATTAAATAATAATTAAATAACTTTTAAAGATTAATTATGTGTTCTTACATTTCTATGTCAGAAAGTTTAAAACCTGCCACCATTTCCCACACTGTTGTTTTCAGTGTTGACATGTTATTACTTCTAACTGGTCAAGAAAGAAAAAAGCCTCACACTTAATCTTTAGCCACATGCTTACATCTTTGGAACCAGCTGCAGTTTTATAAGTCTGCGTTTCAGGGAAGATTAACAACCACTTCTATATTTATTTCATGGAGAAATTCATTTCAAGCTATTATTCCATCTTAGGTCACAAGAATTGGATAGGCTCAAAGTGAAAAAAGGTTAATAATGTCTCTTGGATGGAATTATCATTTCTCAAATGCATTGACTGGGTCCATCTTTTGTTATTTTAAGATATTAGCAGAAATCACAGCAAAAGTCAGAACAAACTGTTCTGTCATTGGTACTGGTGTCTGTGAAAAAGAAGCACAGTTGACTGTAGCCACAGGAATTCAATTGTACTGACACTGATAACAGAGTTTCCTCCATTGTTTCAAATTTCTCATCTCAAATAGTTTCTTTGAAGAGATTATTAGATTTGTTGGTGCAGTTGCCATATTTCTTAACAAAAACCAAAATGTATAGTTCAAGTATGCAAGCATGGAATTTAAACTAATTACAAATTGATCTAAAGGTATTAAATCCGAATGTATTTAGACTATGCTCTAAAGGTAAGCACAGATATATTTGTTTCCATGAAATTATGAAAACCACCATATAAACTTCCCAATTTTAAATTGGAGTATGAATTTATAACTTCTGAATTACTTAACCTCATTATTCATGATAAACATCCTATGTTTAGATCTGTTTTTATTCCATTATTATAGCTAAATGATAATTTTAAAAACAAGTCACAAATTCATATACACAGATAGACACAGAAACTAAGTGAAATAAGTTATATTAAAACCCCAGTATCATTGTTTTCTTTGTGAAACAAAAACTCTGATGGCTTATCAATAAAAGAAAGGAATTCCATAGAATACCCCATGATGCTAGATAAAGCTACTGATAGAATTTTCATTGTTGTTTTGGTTAATATTCTTCCTTTATATGTTTTATCAAAATCATATTTCATTAACAGACTTAAGGTAACCAATGTAGTTATATAAATACCAATAAATTTCAGTTTTTAATTCTAAAGTTAAAGGCACAAATTCAACATGGAACATTTTAAAGAGCTAGTGTCCAGGTGCCTACCTCTTCTACTGAATAGGGATTCGTCTGTGCCACTAGACCCTCCTAAATTCCCAGGAACTTGACCTCACACATGAGAACATAATGTGCTTTTACCATTTGCATATTTGAACACATCCCTTGTGTTATTGCAGCAGATCTGTGTGGGAATAGAGTTGGAGGCATGACATACAAAAGTTATAAAGGGAATACAAAGTTAATTCTGGGGATAATATTTAATGGTTGACATTTAATATAGGACTAAATAAGAATATAAGAGCCATTTATAACCATGACACATGTAAGATACATTGAAGGAATACCCCTGAGCAGAAAACTTTTGCCCAGTGTCCAGGAGTCTGGAATGAGGAGTCCTTTGCAGATTTATGTGAATCATTGCAAGGTCAACCACATCTACTTGACAGTGCAACAGAGATGGGTGAAAAGGCTTTTAGTTAAAGAATTTTCTTTTTTTTGTAATTTATTTATTTTTTTATTGTGAAATGATTATCACCGTAACTTTAGTTAACATCCTTCAACATACATAGTTACGAATTATTTTTTCTTGCGATGTGAAATTTGAGGTTTTTTCTCTTAACAACTTTTCAATACACAAGACATTATTGCTCACCATGCAACGAACAAGTTCCAATACAGTGAACAAGCTCCCACAAGGTGAACAATGCAAGGAACATAGTGAACAAGTTCTCACAAGGTGAACAGTGCAAAGGCAGTCATATCAGAGAAACTAATTCAGTTACTATAATCGATCAAGTCAACTATGATTATTCATATGATTTTTATACTTAAATTATAAGTGAATCCCACATTTCCCCCTTTTTTGTTTTAATTGACGCAAATGCATATGCATATATTTGTGGAAGGTACCAGAATAATGATTAGCTGGGCTCGGCCTGTGGCATAGCTTGTCACAGGCAATGTCTCTCTCATCTGGAGGGGTGAGGTTCTATGCCTCACCTCAGTTGGCCCCCACATTGCTCACCTGAGGTCCCTTGCGACTGTGCCTGTCTTAGGTTGTTCCTCTCATGAGGAATCTTACCCGTCTCTGGCTAACCAGCCATCTCCTGGGACCAAACAGGGAGATAACATATGAAAGAGAGGACAGCCAGCAGCTGTAATTCTGGATAAAATCACAATATACATGATTATTTTCTCGCAGCAAATGAAGGTCGGGAATCAGTATATGATTTCACAAAATTGTTTAAAAGGAATGACATTTCTTGAAGTTAATTCTTGAAAAGTAGCACATGCTTGTATTGGCTTTAAAAGACCAACAACTGCCTTCAGCACACACACTAAGAGAACAGGAATACAAATGCGTAACAGTATTAGACCTACAATTATAGGCCATATCCAATGAAACAAAGAAAACCAATTTAACATTTCAGGCATTTGTGAAAACTTATCAGTAACATGGTGGATGTGGTCTATTTGATCTTGAATAGTATGCGAAAAATCAGACAAACTAAAACAACACATCCCTGGAAATTGTTCACATCCCATATGTTCTTTTTTTTTTAATCACTTATTCTTTTATTAGCTTCTCCTAAGTATTCTTTTTTTAATAATTTATTTTGGATCATTAATCTACAATTACATGTGCAATATTATGATTATTAAACTACCCCTTCATCAAGTCCCCCCCACCAACCCCATTACAGTCACTGTCCATCAGTGTAGTGAGATGCTCTAGAATCACTACTTGTCTTCTCTGAGTTGTACAGCCCTCCCCGTGCCCCCCCAACATTACATCTGCAATCATATGCCCCTTTTTCCCTCTTATCCCTCCCTTCCCACCCATCTTCCCCAGTCCCTTTCCCTTTGGTAACTGTTAGTCCATTCTTGGGTTCTGTGAGTCTGCTGCTGTTGTGTTCCTTCAGTTTTTTTCTTTGTTCTTATACTCCACATATGAGTGAAATCATTTGATACTTGTCTTTCTCGGCCTGGCTTATTTCACTGAGCATACTACCCTCTAGCTCCATCCATGTTGTTGCAAATGGTAGGATTTGTTTTCTTCTTATGGCTGAATAATATTCCATTGTGTACATGTACCACCTCTTCTTATCCATTCATCTACTGATAGACACTTAGGTTGCTTCCATTTCTTGGCTATTGTAAATAGTGCTGTGATAAACATAGGGGTGCATCTGTCTTTTTCAAACTGGGCTACTGCATTCTTAGGGTAAATTCCTGGGTCAAATGGTATTTCTACTTTGGTTTTTTGAGGAACCTCCATACTGCTTTCCACAATGGTTGAACTAATTTGCATTCCCACCGGCAGTGTGGGAGGGTTCCCTTTTTTCCACATCCTCGCCAACATTTGTTGTTGTTTGTGTTTGGGATGTTGGCCATCCTCACTGATGTGAGGTGATATCTCATTGTGGTTTTAATCTGCATTTCTCTGATGATTAGCAATGTGGAGCATCTTTTCATGTGCCTGTTGGCCATCTGAATTTCTTCTTTAGAGAAGTATCTATTCATGTCCTCTGCCCATTTCTTAATTGGATTATTTGCTTTTTGTTTGTTAAGGTGCATGAGTTCTTTATATATTTTGGATGTCAACCCCTTATCGGATATGTCATTTATGAATATATTCTCCCATACCGTAGGATGTCTTTTTGTTCTACTGATGGTGTCCTTTGCTGCACAGAAGCTTTTCAGCTTGATATAGTCCCACTTGTTCATTTTTGCTTTTGTTTCCCTTGCCCACGGAGATATGTTCATGAAGAAGTCGCTCATGTTTAGGTCCAAGAGATTTTGCCTATTTTTTTTCTAAGAGTTTTATGGTTTCATGACTTACATTCAGGTCTTTGATCCACATCGAGTTTACCTTTGTGTATGGGGCTAGACAGTAGTCCAGTTTCATTCTCTTGCATGTAGCTTTCCAGTTTTGCCAACACCAGCTGCTGAAGAGGCTGTCATCTCCCCATTGTATATCCAAGGCTCCTTTAACAAATATTAATTGACTGTATATGTTTGGGTTAATGTTTGGATTTTCTATTTGTTCCACTGGTCTGTGGGTCTGTTTTTGTGCCAATACCAAATTGTCTTGATTACTGTGGCTTTGTAGTAGAGCTTGAAGTCAGGGAGTGTAATTCCCCCTGTTTTATTCCTCCTTCTCAGGATTGCTTTGGGTATTCGGGGTCTTTTGTGGTTCCATATGAATTTTAGAATTATTTGTTCCAGGTCATTGAAGAAAGCTGTTGGTAGTTTGATAGGGATTGTGTTGAATCTGTAGATTGCTTTAGGTTGTATAGCCATTTTGACAATATTTATTCTTCCCAGCCAAGAGCATGGGATGCATTTCCATTTGTTAGTGTCCTCTTTAATTTCTCTTAGGAGTGTCTTGTAGTTTTCAGAGTACAGGTCTTTCACTTCCTTCGTTAGGTTTATTCCTAGGTATTTTATTCTTTTTGATGCAATTGTGAACGGAACTGTTTTTCTGATTTCTCTTTCTGTTAGTTCATCATTAGTGTATAGTAAAGCAACAGATTTCTGTGTGTTAATTTTGTATCCTGCAACTTTGCTGAATTCAGATATTAGTTCTAGTAGTTTTGGAGTGGAGTCTTTAGGGTTTTTTATATACAATATCATGTCATCTGCAAATAGTGACAATTTGACTTCTTCTTTACCAATCTGGATGCCTTGTATGTCTTTGTTGTGTCTAATTGCTGTGGCTAGGACCTCCAGTACTATGTTGAATAACAGTGGAGAGAGTGGGCATCCCTTTCTTGTTCCCGATCTTAGATGAAAATCTTCCAGCGTCTCGCTGTTAAGTATGATGTTAGCTGTGGGTTTGTCATATATGGCCTTTATGATGTTGAGGTATTGCCGTCTATACCCATTTTGGTGAGAGTTTTAATCAGGAATGGATGCTGAATTTTGTCAAATGCTTTTTCAGCATCTATGGAGATGATCATGTGGTTTTTGTTCTTCTTTTTGTTGATGTGGTGGATGATGTTGATGGATTTTCGAATGTTGTACCATCCTTGCATCCCTGGGATGAATCCCACTTGATCA
Source organism: Smutsia gigantea (assembly GCA_032199065.1). Taxonomy (NCBI): domain Eukaryota; kingdom Metazoa; phylum Chordata; class Mammalia; order Pholidota; family Manidae; genus Smutsia; species Smutsia gigantea. Next base: position 17,859 of record JAVSCE010010417.1, read on the forward strand.
TGGTGTATGATCCTCTTGATGTATTTTTGAATTCGGTTTGCTAATATTTTGTTGAGTATTTTTGCATCTACGTTCATCAGGGATATTGGTCTGTAATTTTCTTTTTTGGTGAGGTCTTTGCCCGGTTTTGGTATTAGAGTGATGCTGGCTTCATAGAATGAGTGTGGAAGTATTCCCTCCTCTTCTATTTTTTGGAAAACTTTAAGGAGAATCGGTGTTATTTCTTCTCTATATGTCTGGTAGAATTCAGAGGTGAATCCATCAGGCCCAGGGGTTTTGTTCTTGGGTAGTTTTTTGATTACCAATTCGATTTCGTCACTGGTGATTGGTCTGTTTAGTTTTTCTGTTTCTTGCTTGGTCAGTCTTGGAAGGTTGTATTTTTCTAAGAAGTTGTCCATTTCTTCTATGTTTTACAGCTTGTTAGCATATAGATTCTCATAATATTCTCTTATAATTCTTTGTATTTCTGTGGGGTCCGTCGTTATTTTTCCTTTCTCATTTCTGATTGTGTTTATGTGTGTAGATTCTCTTTTTCTCTTAATGAGTCTGGCTAGGGGTTGATCTATTTTGTTTATTTTTTCAAAGAACCAGCTCTTGGTTTCATTGATTTTTTTCTATTTTTTTATTCTTCTCAATTTTATTTATTTCTTCTCTGATCTTTATTATGTCCCTTTTCTGGTGACTTTGGGACTCATTTGTTGTTCTCTTTCCAATTTCAGTGATTGTGTCTTTAGACTATTCATTTGGGAATGTTGTTCCTTCTTTAAATAGGCCTGGATTGCAATATACTTTCCTCTTCTAACTGCCTTTGCTGCGTCCCACAGAAGTTGTGGCTTTGTGTTGTTGTTGTCATTAGTCTCCATATAATCTTTCATTTCTGTTTTGATTTGGTCGTTAACCCATTGATTAGTTAGGAGAATGTTGTTAAGTCTCCATGTATTTGTGAGCTTTTTTGATTTCTTTCTAAAATTTATTTCTAGTTTTATACCTTTGTGATCTGAGAAGTTGGTTGGTAGAATTTCAATATTTTTGACTTTACTGAGGTTCTTTTTGTGGCCTAGTATGTGGTGTATTCTGGAAAATGTTCCATGTGCACCTGAGAAAAATGTGTATCCTGCTGCTTTTGGGTGCAGAATTCTGTAGATGTCTGTTAGGTCCATCTGTTCTAGTGTGTTGTTCAGTGCCTCTGTGTCTTTACTTATTTTCTGTCTGGTTGATCTGTCCTTTGGAGTGAGTGGTGTATTGAAGTCTCCTAAAATGAATGCATTGCTGTCTATTTCCTCCTTTAATTCTGTTAGTATTTGTTTCACATATGCTAGCGCTCCTGTGTTGGGTGCATATATATTTATAATGGTTATATCTTCTTGTTGGACTGACCCCTTTATCATTATGTAATGTCCTTCTTAAGCTCTTGCTACTTTCTTTGTTTTGAAGTCTATTTTGTCTTATACAAGTACTGCAACACCTGCTTTTTTCTCCTTGTTGTTTGCATGAAAAATCTTTTTCCATCCCTTCAGTTTTAGTCTGTGCATGTCTTTGGGTTTAAAGTGAGTCTCTTGTAGGCAGCATATAGGTAGGTCTTGTTTTTTTATCCATTCAGTGACTCTATGTCTTTTGACTGGTGCATTCAGTCCATTTACATTTAGGGTGATTATGGATAGGTATGTACTTACCGGCATTGCAGGCTTCAAATTTGTGGTTACCAAAGGTTCAAGGTTAGCTTCCCTACTATCTAAAAGTCTAACAACGAACTTAATATGCTATTACAAACACAATCTAAAGGTTCTTTGTTTGTTTGTTTGTTTGTTTCCTCCTTTTTCTCTCTATTCCATTCTTTGTATATTAGTTTGTCTATCCCTTGATTGACTTTGGGAATAGTTAATTTAATTTTGCATTTTCTTAGTAATTAGCTCTTCTATTTTCTTTACTGTGGTTTTATTACCTCTGGTGACAGCTATTAATCTGTAGGAACACTTCCATCTATAGCAGTCCCTCCAAAATACACTGTCGAGATGTTTTGCGGGAGGAAAATTCTCTCAGCTTTTGCTTATCTGGGAATTGTTTAATCCCTCCTTCAAATTTAAATGATAATCTTGCCAGGTAAAGTAATCTTGGTTCAAGGCCCTTCTGCTTCTTTGCATTAAATACATCATGCCACTCCCTTCTGGCCTGTAGGTTTCTGCTGAGAAGTCTGATGATAGACTGATGGGTTTTCCTTTGTATGTGATCCTATTTCTCTCTCTGACTGCTTTTAATAGTTTGTCCTTATCCTTGATCTTTGCCATTTTAATTATTATATGTCTTGCTGTTGATCTTCAGGAAACACTAGTTAAATTTCAAGCAGAACTTTCAGAATCTGGTCAACTTGTGGGTGTCGACTTGAACACAGGTGAGCCAATGGTGGCAGCAGAAGTAGGCATATGGGATAACTATTGTGTAAAGAAACAGCTGCTTCACTCCTGCACTGTGATTGCTACCAACATTCTCCTGGTTGATGAGATCATGAGAGCTGGAATGTCCTCTCTAAAAGGTTGAATTGAATCTTCCTTTGTATTAGAATCATGAAGACTTTCCAGAGTGATCCTAAGAGTAAAGCTATGGAATTTTGGGGCATCAAATGATTTTCAAAGGAATTTTCTTTTTCCATATGAAAAATTAGAGAACACTGGCACCTATTCAAATTCTGAAGTTCTGAAGTTACAATTACAGTATTTTTTAATTGCACTGCAGTGTATACACATAAAGCAGGCTGTTTTTACCCAATGAACAGGATGTTTTGCCTTCTTTTCAGTGATACAAAAATACATGTTAGATAAGCCTGTTATCTACCTTGTGTTGGGAGATCTGCACACCTCCATGGCCTGAGAGACCATCTCCTTCCCCAGACAGAGGAAGTTTTCAGCAATCACCTCCTCAAAGATGCTTTCTATCCCTTTTTCCCTCTCTTCTTCCTCTGGTACCCCTATAATGCGAATATTGTTCCGTTTGGATTGGTCACACAGTTCTCTCAATATTCTTTCATTCTTAGAGATCCTTTTTTCTCTCTGTGCCTCAGCTTCTTTATATTCCTCTTCTTTAGTTCCTATTTCATTTATTGTCTCCTCCACCGTATCCAATCTGCTTTTAATACCGTCCATTGTGTTCTTCAATGATTTGATCTCTGACCGGAATTCATTCCTGAGTTCTTGAATATCTTTCCGTACCTCCATGAGCATGTTAATGATTTTTATTTTGAACTCCCTTTCAGGGAGAGTCATAAGGTCCATATCATTTAAATCTTTCTCAGGAGTTGTGTTCATAATTTTACTCTGGACCAGATTCCTTTGGCGTTTCATATTTGTGTATGGCGCCCTCTAGTGCCCAGAAGTTCTACTCTCTGGAGCTGCTCAGCCCCTGAAGCAATGCAGGGATTGTAGGGGAGTGGTATTGGTGCCTCCAGGGAGGAAAGAGGTGTTTGCTGATTACTGGCTGCTATGCCTGTCTCCACTGCCTGAACCAGTGGGCTGAGCACACAGGTATAAGCCTCTGTGCTTTGCGTTTTTAGTTGCTATAGACAGATCTTTCCTCTGGCTGGCCTAACACCAGGGAAGGATTTCCCGGTTTGCAAGCCTGGTGGGGTTGGCCAGAAGAAAGGCGCACAAGTCTGCCTGTCACAGAAGGGGTTCTTGGAGCTGTGTAGGCACCCAGGGAGCTGGAGCACCTGAAGTTTGTGAAAGCTCCCAACCTGCTGGGCAGAGTGCACTCTGACAGTTTTGTCTGCCTGTCCTTTCTCCTGAGCTGTAAGCTCCGTGAAATGCTTGCCCCTTTAGCAGCTCTCTTGCTAAGGGCTTCTTTGTTAGGAAGTCTCTCAGACTGCCTGCCCTTCTTTTGTCCCTGAGCAGCTGGGTATGGATCCCTGCTTTCACAAGCAGCTGGATTCTTAGTCTCTCCAGGAATTCTGCCTGTCTTAGCTTTCCAACCCCCTAATTACAAGACTATCATGCAAGCACCATGTAATGTCGGTTTGTGCTCCCAGAGCAGATCTCCAGAGTTAGGTATTCAGCAGTCCCACATCTCCACTCCCTCCCTGCTCAGTTCCTGTTCCTCCCACTGGTGAGCTGGGGTGGGGGAAGGACTTGGATCCCGCAGGACCACAGCTTTAGTATGTTACCCTTTTTTGTGAGGGCTGCTCTTGTCTCCAGGTGTATGCAGTTTGTTGCCGTCCTCTTTCCCATTGCTCTTTCAAGAGTAGTTGATGTAGCTTTATTTTTATATTATATGAGATCTTAGGAGAAAGCCTCTGTCTCACCTCTCACGCTGCCATCTTTAATCCAATCTCTAAAGAATTTTTCTTAATTAGTCTTAGTTCTAGAGGAAGTTAAGGCAGAATTTATAAAGAGACTTATGGAGATACAGTAGGAAGTCAGAAGTTTTTGCACAAAGTTTTTATGTGTGCAAAAAAAAATGTAGGTTTTTTGCAGAGGTATTGCACAAAAGGTGGTGAAATAATCACCCACTTATCCCAACTGGAGGGAAATAAGACCATAGCCAGACCTTAGAAGTGACAGGGGCAATAGCAAAAGCTGAGGTGAAGTCAGGTGAGTCCATGATCACTTGCACAGTCTAAGCTGATTTATACCTAGTACACAATCAGAAGTCATCATTAGCAGATCTCAGAAAGACATAACAAGTCTTGGGATATCAGTTTGGAAACTAGAGGAAACTGAGGACATAGCAGCCCTCCAAGACCCCATTTTATTTTTTTTATTTCTCCAACACCATGAGATTGCAACACTCACAAAAGTTCCTTCTGCCCCCATGAATAGGTACCGTCTTTGGGAGACAACAGAAGAAAGGGAGGGGTGTCTGAGAGACTAAGTAAGCATTTTTACTCAGGAGACATTGTTAAACACCTATGAAAGATAAATAATTCATTCAAGGCCATAGTGTCAGTAAGAGGCAGATCTGAAATTTACTGTGTAGTTCTCTTTCAGATACCATATCCTAACCACTAAACTATTTCTTTTGATCCAGATCTTAGTCTCGTTGATTAAGCTGTGGGAAGCCTGTAGTTTACTCCAGTACTGAGCAGAAAGTAGGATGTGGTTTATACAAAGGAGCTCTTTGAAATAGCTAACATATAAATCAAAACTTCTCCAGAATGAGGTACACTGGCTAAAGGAGTAAATAAGATGCATATGAATTATATTTTGGCTACTTATGTAGACCACTCTATTACATGTAGGCAGTGCATCAGTGTAGGTATCATTTAAACTACCTTGTTTATATTCTCTTATTGACCTTTACCCAGGGAATGTTGGATGTAAAGATAGGCTGCAAATTGCTAAATTGTATCCTCCAGAAGTACCCTAAATTTACTTTCTCTCTGAAAAATTCTAAACTCCTTGAAAATATTATTCCAATTTTCCTGGAAGAAGAAATTTAAAAAGGGATTCCTAAATACCAGGAGAGAAGAGTTCTCTTGCAGTCTTGTGAATTTATCAGCAATCTCTGATCACTATCATCTTATCAAACTGGTAAAGATAGTAAAAAATGTTTCACGCTTGACTGAGGGGCCATAGAGATTGCCTTTAACAAACAGTCTTTATAATAATTTCAGTACTGTGCCCCTAGAATGGAAGCTGCATAGACACCAGCTTCAAAGGAACCTAAAGAAGGTCTTGGATAATGTTGAGATCAGCAGCAGTCATGACAGATCATTCTTAAATACCCTTCCCTTGATCCTATGTGACATCACATAAGCCTCTGAACTTCTGAAGTGACCTTGATGTATTCCCTTCAGATAAGAAGGTGTATTGAAACATGAACACAGAGATGAAGAGATACCCTACATGTCATTAAGATGGCACTTCTCAAGGAGTATAGGATGGGGGCTATGAGTGAGGATTAAGTCAGAATTGAGGGCCATTAGAGGCCCCTGAATTTTGACATTTAGGGGAGGAAGCTCCAAATAAGTTGACAATATTCTTGCCCCATTAGTATGCTGGGAGGGTCCATAGAAATGAGCCTTTAAGTGAGTGCAAATTCTCCTTTACAGTTCCCAAGACTTACGCTGGTCCACACTCAGCCTTTAGCAATGAATTAAAACATTTGTAGCTCACTCTTCTTGCCAGCTTGCATGTTGGTCCTGTTTTTCTCTCGTGATCTCTTCATGCTTGGTCTCTTTCTGGAGGTAGCCATGTATTATTTGATTTTAGCCATATTGGTAGTCTGGTGACCTCAGTTTTTTAATGGTTTCAATTAAAGTTTTGATTTTGTAGATTGTTCAGCTTTACTTAATATTATCTAAGTGAAAGTGTTGGTCTTTCCACTTTTCTATACCCTAATCATAAGGTGGAAGTCATTTTACATGATCTTTGACATTAGAATAATTACGTGATATATAATGAAAAAAAAACTTAATACTATTCAAACATGAATAAAACAGTCACCATTTTTGACTGCTTTTCTCCTTAAAATTTGCTGTTGCATTTTGGTGTTTAAATAAGACTCCCTTAGATTTTCTCTGGGTCTCAGAAAGCCCTTGTATTTGGTTTGAATATTAAGCAGTTTAAAGAGCATTTTACTTATTTTCCTGTCTTTTGAAAGAATTAATTTCTTCTTCATATGGAAGATATATCAAATGGCATAAATAGTCATAATGTATATGATCTTTAACAGATTTATACAAACTTATTTCTCGTTAAGTAACGTTCAAAATAAAAAATGCTTTCAGTGAAAAACATCACTTTGAAACAAGACTACAATTGACAATGACATGCCTGCATGTAGCTGATTTTTAAAAACCATTTCAGGATTTTATTTAAATTTTAAATTATAGTTGGGAGAACCATTTCAGGGTTTTAAGTAGGCAGTGACATGGCCCAGTTTGCATTTTGGAGAATTCCCTCTGGCATCAGTGAGAACTGGTTGAAAGAGGCAATGGAGGTAGGGTGAACAGCTTAAAGATAAGTCAAAGTACCAGAGCAAGAAATTATACATGAAGTTAGCAGGGGAAGGGGAGGAAAACAGTGAACAGATCTAAGAGACAGTAATGCAGGAGAAAACTGAACAGTACAGGTAACTGTTAGCTAAGGAGAATGAGGAAGGCATCAGACACCCAGGTTTGCGGCTCATCACATTCAGGACATGGAAGAGATAATTTGCATTTTAGACACTGTAACTTTGAGATAGATACCAACAATTGGATACCTGAGTCCAGCATTCCAGAGAGCCATAGTTTGAGTAGAGAAAAACCACTACCAAGGGAAAGGAATGGAACCAGAAAGCCCTGTCCTCTTCTCAACAATTTATATTGTTGTATTTACAATTTATGTTGTCCATATCTATCTATGCCTCCATTTGCTCAGTACTTTGCTAATTAATAAAGCCTGCTCTGTTAGATAGTATACCCATGCTAGGGATAAAATGGGAGTGGATAAAGAAGATTCCTATCCTTTTGCAGCTCACTATGAACTTCTTGAATTAAAATACATAACAACATTCCTAATCTATTCTGTAGAATATTGCTGTGGGCAAGGCTTATTGTTTAGAATTCACAAAGTTCTCAATGCTCAAAGGAAGGCGGAAATGTGCCCTGGCTCCTTCTTGGAGGTTAACTGTATGTATCAGTAATTTAAAGCACTAGGGAGTCCTACTATTAACAAATCTGTCTAGCCAGAATTTTTGAGAATGGACCATGTTTGTAAAGATAGTATACTTTTTTATATCTTACAAGGTATAATGCCAGTTTGGGATACAATTATCTCTAATATAATGTTCAAATGTGTTATTTCATTTTCAGCTTCAGGTCCTTTGTGAATCTGAATCAAATTTAAATTGCTTCAGTCCTCTGATTTCTCTTTTTGCTAAATGCAAAAGCTCATCATTCCAACAGTGTTCTTGAAGGACTATTATTTCCCTAATTAATCACTGTGTCCTATTAGTGCTACTGAAACAAAAATCTTATCATCCCACTAAAGTTAGAATAAGATCTTAGCAGTATTCTGTCATTCATGTCAATTTTTAAATATGAAATAATTTAAATGAATATTTCTAATTTATGAATAAAAATGAGGACAAGAGAAAATCTTCGGTATTCTTTATTGAATACCAGCTAAGATTTAGCATTTTAGCATTTTCAGGAAAATTACAAGCATCTTTATAAAAAATGCCTCCTGCTATTTTACCTGGAACACACTTTGTAGAATTGCCCTTGTGAGAGAAACATTACTGCACATCAACACTTGTAATTTACAGTGTCTGCACTTGTTTTTCATCTGGGGTTCATATGAGTCGCCACTTTTGTATAAACCTGAGATATTTATACAAAAATCAAATCTTTCCCAATATTCAGTTAAGTGGGCCTTTTTGTTCTTTAGATCTAGCTGTATAAGTGCCTGTCTATTTGAAGTTTTTGCTAGGGTTCTAAAAATGATTTTTACAAAAAAAAAAAAATCCCAGCCAAAATGTAAGTAACTAGTTATCTATTTGCTGCATAACAAATTACCCAAAACGAAATGACTTAACAGAAAAATTTTTATTATCTCACAGGTTGTGCATGTAGTTTAGCAGGGTTCCTTGAGTTCAAAGTGTCTCAGGAAGCTGCAGTCAATCTGTCAGACACAGTCAGCTCACACTTATGTGGGGAATGACCCCCCTGCAAATGCACCAACAGAACTGATGGTGGCCTTAGAAGATCCTCTTCTAAACTCACTCCTTTGGCCATAGGTAGGCCTGAGGTCTGCTGGCCATGGTTACCAGTTGCTCCTGACATGCACCTCCTCACATGGCTGCTGGCTTGAACTGAGAAAGGTGTTCTGGAGTGAGTCAGCAAGACTGAGCTGTCAAGACTGAAACTACAGTGTTTTTATAACTTAGTCTCAGAAGCAAAATCCTATCACTTCTGCTGTATTCCGTTCATTAAAAGCAAGTATCTAAATCCAGCACAGACTCAAGGGAGGGAATTAAGCAACAGTGAAAATATCAGGAGGCAGAGATCACTGGAGGCCACCTTAGAAGCTGCCTACCACACATATATTCCTATTATACTTAGCAGAAAGAGTTATGTTTCACTTGTAAATTGTTAACAAGAGAGAATAAGTTTTCTCTCTTACGTTCTTCCTGAGACATGGACTGTTGTTATATTACTATGTGAGATTTGCTCTTAGAACTTCAAGCTAAGTGTTAAATGGGAAATAAATTCAACAGGAAAGAAAAGGAAAATACATGCGTCCTTAAATTCCATTTAAGTGGCATAATTACATTTGAAACTGACATACAAATTCAATTCATTTCTACAGAAAATGAACATTGTTTGAGAAATAGTTCATTAAATCCTGCACAGGACACAAAATGACTAAGTTATAGCCTTGGATCCTAAATAGGCATTAGACCTCGGGCTCATCTGCTTCCTACTTAGGTGACTGGAACAAGGTATTTGGAATAAGTGTTCTCAGCTCACAGAGCTTTTGTGAGAAGATAAGGCTGTAAGGATAAAATGAAGTAAATAGTGGGCAAACATACAGCTATGTAAGATTCTTTAGGGCAATGCTTAGCACACTACTAATAATATAATAATAACAGTGATAACAGCGATCATGATGATAATAGTTAACAATAATCTAATGCTTTCAATATGCTAGAAGCTATTCTAAGGGCTATATAACTTTATTTTATTATTACTAGTCAAGCAGCTTATATTGTTCTGGATTTGTATACTGGCTCTGCTGGATAATTTGGGTCAAGTTATTTGACCTATGTACCCCCAAATTCTTCATTTAATAGTGCTTTAAAGAGTCAGTATTTGTAAAAGTGCTTAGGATACTGCCTGGTACATTCTAAATGTTTATTATTTTACTGAAAAATATTATTATCTCATTATGTATAAAAATAAAATAACACCTGTCAGAGACACTTCCCAAAGAGGAGAAAATACAGTGAGGGTTCAAATGATCTCTTTCTAATATCTGCAAGGAGAGTCAAGAAATGATGTTTTGGGAAACATGGCATTTCCTATAAAAGAGTATGCAGATAAATGGGATTTTAATATACAGAGATAAAACATGCTTTTTAGCGAGAAAGGACAGCAAAATTAAAATCTTCAAGATAGGAAACTGTGGCATACTCAGAGGCATAAATTTGTGAAGCATAACACATGACATTGTGTTTGGTGAAAGGAAACAGAATGAATTTGCCAGATGGAATTTCCATGGATATGAGTCTTGTCTGCCATCCACTCCCTCTTTCTTTAAAACAGCACTCACATTTCCATTTAAGGAAAAGTTGATTTTCAGACCATGTTGATAAGTTAGGAATGCCTCGTGCATCTCTCCCAGTGCTGGATTCAGTCTATCTAAATAGTATTATTACGTCTCAGAGAACAGGGCTTCTCAAAATGCAGTCTGTGGACCAATAACAGCAGCCACTGGGAATTTACTACACATACAAATTCTCAGGCCCTTTTACAGACTTACTGAATCAGAAACCAGGGTTGTGGCCCAGCAAATTTTTTTAGCATGGCTTCAGGGGATTCTGGTCTATGCCAACATTTGAAAAGACTGATTTAAAATATATACATTTTGGGAAAACTCAAAAAGTGTGTGATTATTCTCCTCTTAAGTGTACTTTTCACCAGAGTATGCACATTAGAAGCACCTGGAGAACTTTCCAAATGAGAAATGCCATAGGCCATCCAATTATGACTTAAATGTTCTGAGGTGGTGCCTCTTCCTTCATATATCTACTAATTCCCACATGATTCTCATATGTAGCCACTTTGAAAACCAGTGCCCTTAGCTTGCATCAGATTCAATTGAAATTGCAGAAAGGACTTAATAAAGAGGACCCAGAGAAGTAAAAAAAAAAAGGTTATAGAGAAGCAGTGAGTCTCAGTTTAGTTTTCTAAGATGGTCTCTGAAGATGTTCGAGGTCATTCAGCACAACAGGACTTCCATTGACCTTTGAGCTGAACCCGGGTGATTAGTGGCTCCTCACTCTCTCCCAGCTTTGGAATGTAGGCTTGTGGATAAAGTGAAGGTTTCCACAGCCAGGATTCTCACCTGGTCCTGGTGGGCTTGCTCACCACACATGTGTGGGCAATACATTGCTATTGACTCTATATAAAGAGCTCCACCCAGTACAGCTGCAAGGCTGCAGGAGAGCAGAGCAGAGGCTGGAGTGTTAGCAATGCTGAGGACAGAAACTGAGACGGCTGTGTGAACAGAGAGGCCCAGAGGCAGAGACCAGCTTACTACATGCAGACTTGCTCTGAGTAGATGGGATTCTAGTGATTGACCTGCCACCGTGGGAATAAATTTGGGTATAACCCTTTCACCCTAAGAATGTTCTACTGTCATTTCTCTGCTCACATGGAATCCATAGTGAAATTGTCCTGGGCTGAAACCCATTGGCCAGATAAGGCTCCTCACTAGGAGCCATCTGAAGGGTGCAGCCTTGAGAGAACAATGTTTTGTTGAGACCATCTGGACTGGATACATGACTAAACCCTGTTGAAGCCTCCACATAAACTTTTAAGGTTCTGGCATCTGGTGTGAAGATCTTGTCTTTCAGCCACCTAAGACAAGCCTTGTAGGTAAGTTCCCTTGCTTATTAAACCTGCCACTTTCTTTGGTCCCTTTTGGAGCTCCATGTGTGGGGGGTCAGTTGCAAATTTCACCTGGGGAACTTGCGAGGTTGCAAACCAACAGAAGTATATGGAATTTTTTCCAGTTATGCCTAACAAATAACTTGCTACTATACTACTCAACTAGGTGAAAATAGTTAATAGGAGCTGGTTTTTTGAAACAACTAGTTTGTGGAAGGGTAGGTGACATTTATCTCTAGAAATTTGGCATATGGACTTCTTACTATGGTACAAGTTCAACGGTTGTGCATCAGAAATCAAAAGTAGAGACAAAGGATTTACTGGACTGTGTAAAATAACTCATGCCCTTTCCTGGCATACTTAGGGATTCATTTAAGTGCATTCGTTTGTGATTCATTTAAATATCTCCAACATTGACTCCTATCTCTGAAGTTACTGGAAATAGGAGGCAGAATTAAAACTTAGTTCTCATTCTGTTGCATGTAAAATGCCATGTAGTAGAGAAGTGTGCTAAAGCCAATGTTAGGTTTCACTAATTTTACCTATGAACATGTAATCAATAACCCTGTGAAAGGATTTTTAATAAAATCAAACAATCTTTTATTTTTCCTGCCTCCATGAATAAATTTCAAAGACACATGTACTATAATTTTAAGTTGTGTTTAATTCAGTGAAATAGCGGTGCATCATGAAAAGACCTTGGGCATTTGAGTTATCTCCGTATTACCTACTCATATCTAATCACAATTATAGTCTCCTCCTGTCTGCATGAGATAGTAGCATTTACTCAGGTAGTTGTGCGGGTCAAAAGAGATAATGCAGGTCAATCATCTACCCAATGCCATCTAGTAAGAAATGTTAGCTGTGGTTTTTATCGTTATTATCTTAACCTGAATATACCTCTATTTCACGTAAATAATAATGTACTGAAACAAAATAATTAAAAACATGGTACTAAAATGTCTAGTTCCTAAAAATTACCCCATCTAAAATATTAACTGTACTCTTAAATCTTAGAAAATTTACACATTTCTTATATACATTCAGTGAGACATTTATAAATATAAATATATAAAATTCAACCGTATGTTGTGATTTGGCAGGCAAATAAAATTAATATTAATTAATTAAACTTCATTACCTTTGACCCAAGCCCTTGAGTGCTATTAGAATAGTTAATACTGTCTTTTCCCCTCACCTTTGTTGAAGTATAACTGACAAATATTGTATGTATTTAAGGTGTTCAACCTGATGTTTTGATGTAAGATATACATATACGTTGAAAAATAATTGCCAAAATCGAGCTATACTAGTTACTGTGTGTGTGTGTGTGTGTGTGTGTGTGTACTGAAAACACTTAAGATGTACTGTCTTTGGGAATTTCAAGTATACAGTGTACAGTATCGCTAACTATATAGTCCCATTGCTGTACATTAGGTGTCCAGAACTTATCTTGCTTAACTGAAACTTTGTACCTTTTAGTCAGTATCACCCTATTTCTCTTCCCCCAGCCGCTGGCAACCACCATTCTATTTTATGCTTCTACAAGTTTGGCTGTTTTAGATTCCACATATAGGACTCATCATCCAGGGTTTGTCTCTCTATGACTGGCTATTTCGCTTGGTATAATGTCCTCCAGGTTCATTCGCATTATTGCGCATGGCAGGATTTCTTCTTATAAAGAATGCTTCATTGTGTGTGTGTGCACCGTAAATCTAATGAAGAGGTAAAACTTTGATCAAAGCTGTATTGTACTCATGCTAATTCTAGGGACCCTCTCATTATGAACCCACTCCTAATACAAAGGCATTATAATGAGGAAAAGGCAAACAGAGATGTAATAAATATTAACTAGGAGCAGGGACACATAGATCCACTTCCACTATATGGGTAAACCTGGAGAGGACCGGGGGGGAAGGGTGTGCCATGGCAAACAGTGACCTCGGGAATGGGAGGATTATGTCTTATGCATAAAAGATGATCTTCATACTTGCTCTCACTCTTATTCTGTTCAAATCAATATAAGTAATAAGTTATACAATTGCCAAGCCATGCTGTTTCTAGTTTTAATGCTTGAAAAGAAAGATGATCAATAAGGATTCTCATATCCAGAAAACGTGAGTGCTTATTCTTTCTTGCACTGGGTACAGATTCAGGGCAATCCAGCATCCAGAGGGTTGGGCATGTAGAGGGAAGAGTTGATGAAGAGGTGATAGATTCAAGATAGGTCTAAAAGGTATAGTTGATGAGGCTGATGAAAAAGAAAATACTCTGTGATTCGTGTGTTAATCAAGATATTCCAAGTTTACTTGGGTAAAAATACAACAAACGCTCTTTGCTGACATCATTTTGTGGGCAGGCAGGAGATTCTGCTTCATGTTGATGGAGTGTCTACCAATGAAGAGACAGCTAGAATGTTTCATGCAGCTTTTCCTTGGATTTAACACTCATTTTGTTTACCTATAGCCCTTTGATCAGAACCATTTTCATGAACTCACTTAACAGCAAAATGGAAATGTGGGAGAAAAGATAGAACTTTTAGAAGCATCGTGGTCTCTGCTATAATTCTTTGTTGTATGCTTCAAAAATTTCCAACATACTTTTAGTTCACTTTGCCATATGTTTTATTTTCAGCCATATGCTTTTTAAATTTTCTGTTAAGACATATTTAAAATAATAGACTCCAAGAGTGACATAAATTAATAAACCTCAAGCCAAAGTTAAAAAATGGGTATTATCATCTAAGAAAACTTTAACGGTTTCCTGATAATATTGGAAATATTAATATTATGTACTTTCAAAGATTTCATTTAAAAATTATAAAAACTATACAGCATAGTTAGTTTCCTAGGCAATCTAGAATATGAATTCCTAAAAATAATAACCTGGGCCTTCACACAGCAATAAATAAATTATGCATTGGGTTTTGGGGTAAATTCTAGAATGTTTTCTTTGAGACCCAGCAAATTCTTGATTCATAAGTCTATGTTAAGATATGAACAAAAATACATCTGTAGGTCAAAAACACAATCTTTAAGAGTGAAATAACTCCTGTTGGGGTTAATATTTGAACTTTAATACTGTCAATAATTATAGTGAAGGACATTAAAGGTAACATATGCTGATACTGTATGTTTTCTCAAAAGTATTACGATATTAACTTAAGATATTGCAAATTATGATTAAAAGACAGAATTTCTTATTTAAACACATGGGCAGCAGAGTAAAACTGCAGTTCATGGAGTTCACTGCTGTGTTTGCTGGCAGAGTTTAAAGAGTTTTTCCTTATTCTAGACATATTTCAAAACTGATGCAAGAAAGTTTATTAGCTGCAGTAGCTCATGCAATCGATGACAGTTGGGGAGTAGGAAAAAGTTGGAGGCAGCAATAATAAGAGGTAGTCATGGGACTAGAATTCATATTCAAATTCAACATGATACATAAGTGCTGCCTGAGTAACCAAGACAGAGCAGGAAATTATCACGCAAGAAAACCCCTCAGTGCTTGCAGACGTGGGATAATTCATAATGTCACTCAGGATGTGTCATGGTGTATGCTTTTGCTTATTGGGTGAGTGCATTTTCATTCCCCAGTCAGGAACTAGAACTTTCTTTACTCATGTGTACAGCTCAAATAGCATTTTTAAAAGCACATCAATGAGCGAGATAAACACCCAAGCAGTCAGCTGGAGGATACATAGAGACAAAACTATACAGGCCAAATAAATAGAAAAACTATTCCCTAGTAATAAGCAAACCCCAGAAGTGGACATTTTCTTGGCAAATAAGAGGGAAACAAAGTTCCATAAACAATGCAATTCCAAACTATTCTCTACTTAATGTGGTCTTTGAGAAATTTCAGGGAAATTGTACAACTTTACAGCTAATAAGTCTTATGACTCAGAAAATTAGGATCTCATGGTAGACTTGGTTAGGATGTTCTGATTGATCAGAAAATGATCAATAGATCTGAACCCAAACAGTCTAAGAAGGAGAAGACAATAGAGGGAGGAGGGGAGGAAGAAGTGACAGAGGCAGGAACAGACAAATAAACACACACACAGAGTGGGTGGAAGGGGGTAACCAAATACAATGACAAAATAAATCCAGTTAGACATCCCTGGCTAATGGTTTAACCACCATTCCTTATTTGACAAGAAATTCAGTAACTCCTGTTAGTTGTATAAATGAGGAGCATTCCTCACATATCACTACCTTAACTAGCTTATTTCTGTCATGCTATTCTACATGTGATATACTTCAGCAGACTTAAGAGATCATTTTTTAAAATAGCAGGTATTGATCAGTTAATATCTAATTTTCATAAGGACAACTAAAACATGTCCCCAATCCCTAAGGGAATGGCAAATTTCTAGCAGAGGAAGACCATGTATAACACACTATAACATGTATGTGTATGTCATGTATAACATACATATACATATATGTAGCAGATTGATTACATACACTTTATGCATACATGTACATAATATATAAATACATCCTTTATAATTACATTAATTTCTGTGTGAGAATGCAAGCAGAATTCAAGACAAGAATCAACTATTTCTGTCCAAAAATGTAGAGTGTACATACATATGTGTGTGGTGTACTTGAATATGAGGGCTTTCGTCAAAGAGAAGAAAGAGTATTTAAGAAGAAAGTGAAATAGAAGCAAAATTTCAACTGGAGGTAAACAAGGAAGGAACAGTTGCAGACCAAGGAAACAGGGCATGAGAAAGGACAGTAAGAGAGCTGCGGGAGAGGTCAGAGCAATATGCTGTGTCAGACACAATGTAGGCAAGGGCCTCTGCTTGGAAGTAGAGGGCCTGGAATGCCATGTGTAAGGATTTGGGATCAAAGCACCATAACTTCTATGCAGCGGTGGTGTGTGTGAGCAAATCTTGCTAGAAGACAAAGGGCAAGATGCACAAGTATCCATTCCTCTTGACAGTCAGGTTACTAGGAATTTCAGTGATGTGATAGAGGAGAAAGTAAACTTTATCAGAACATTGAGAAAGTGGAAGTAGAAACTTTTACAGAATGAGTGTTTCATCTAACAATCTCACATGTTAAAAAAAAGGTGATTGACTTATGAAATTACAATTCATTTACTTGCAACCCAGATCATACATGTTTAATTTAAAATCAAAGCTGAATGTATATACCCTATTATATATCAATGATATCAAAGTTATATGAGATCCTTCTTAAATATATTAACATGACAACTACATATTGGGAGGTTTAAGAGTTATAGAATACTGTGAGAGACACATTGTAATGAATTCTGTTTCATTTATTTTTATACAAATGTGTCAATGTAGTTTTCAGAAAGTCTTCTTGGAAGAGCTCTTCACTTTGCCAGAAACATAGGAATGAACTGTGAGAAGTGGAGTTTCATTATTTTCCTGTTAGCAGGTGTTTTTTTTCTTTTAAGTGCAATCCTAAGCATCTGTTAATATTATATTTTAAATGCCAAGGCATAATATGGACAGGACGAACGTTTCAAAATAGCTTAAAGGAAATCAGTGAAGGAAACAGACAAGTAAATGTGATTGATGCCAATTTTCTAGGACCTTGGAGGCATAAAACTACCATCTCCATAACTGTGAGAGGCTCTGCAGATACCCACTCAGCCACACAATGGGCCCAAATATGACACTGTAAAGACAAAGTGACATCTTTTCCCTATGTTCGCTCCTTTGATGTTATAGTATATAAAATCAGAATAATGATTTGTAGGAGAAAAAAAATAAGTGAAAATGTTAAATTAATTGGGTAGAGGTTTATGACATAGGCAAAAACAAACACAAACCCAGTGTGACAATACAAATTTTACAGTTTAGAGAAATTGAGGTAAGATTATTCTGTACATGGCATGTGTATATAAATACATGGTATGAAATTTCATTATCTGATTTCACACCTTTAATTCCCTTCTGGATCAAATTTTTCAGAAATTAACTATCATCACAAAATTATTTCTCTAAACATTTTTTAATAGTTAATTTTACTTCCTTTTTCTCAGGCCTTTTTTTTTGTGAAATAAATAACCAGCTTTACACCATTCCCTGAATGATTTATACTTCAAGTCTAAGATGATTAATCCTCACTCTGCCATCTTTAACTTTGATAATGAAAGCTCAATAATTTCAAATCCTTGGAACTTTGTCCATGTCTCTTTTTTATAAAACTGCAAATAAAAAGCATTAGTTATGTCTGACAGAAGCTTACAGTGCACTTTAAATATATAATTGTATGCGCAATTTAAAATATTTTGTCAGTTTTACCTTTGAAAGAAGGTTTACAGTTAGCCTTCTTGAGTCTTCTTTTTTAATTCTTAATTCCAGATAGTATTGTCCCAATAGAAGAATTTATTTTGGCCCTTTACATCCGTCACATTAAAATTTGTGTTACAACCTTCTGGGATGCTCCAGTAAATAGTAAACTTAGCCCAAGGATTATTTCTAAGACAGATGATTATAATAGTATAACTCATAGCTGCATGAATTGCCTTGCAATGTAAACAAGTGTTCCCAAACATTGTTTCTAAGAATCATCCTCTCAATAGTAATCTATAATGTGGAACATGTAATCTGCAGACTTCAAGCTATTTTACATTTGAACACTCAGATTCTAATCAGTGTGCCTTGTAAGCTTTGAAAACAAAAGCATGTATTTAGAGTTAAGTAACCCAGAATTTGAATTTCAATAGATGTTTATCATATAAGGACAATATTGTACCGATATTGCCAAGACACTTTAGTAGGAAAGAAAAATATACTTAACTAAACAAAAACTAGACTATATTATAAAATGTCATGCTTCTAATTTTAGATTGCGTATAATAGAATTTGACAGGAGATGTTCACAGTGGCACTCTATATGTCAATCAGTTTATTTTTTTACTTTAAATATTCTTGTGGATAAAATTGCAATATTTCCAGAATCTCTTGCCTGGTATTAGTGCATCTACATATCAATAGGTTTTCCAAGAGGCAGAGAGAAGTATTCCATCCCCATATCAGTAGGTGATTACAAGGGCAGGTAGTGAGGGCATATTTGGACCGGAGAGATTTGGTGAAGTCCTTTTGCAGATGGGTTGCCAGAGACATGGGTAAGCAGAAGTAGCAACTGCTTGTAGCAATAAACATACTTCTCTGACTTTATTTCTCCCTTTGACTGATTTTGGCTTTGAAGGTTATTTGCCTGGGTTGGGAACAAATCCTCCCCTACCCCCACCAGAGTTATAGTTCTTTACTCCCCTTAGTAAGTAAAGACATAGTTTTCCTATCAAAATCCCCTTAATATGAAATTCTCATCTAGTGGAGGAAATAACATGCTTCTCTGCATATTTTCCTTAAGTTGTTTTAGCCTATCATCATAAAGTGTATATTGCTGTTCAAATGTATCACAGTACCTTTAATAAAGATCTTAACAATTTAAAGAAATGCATTTACATTTTCCATGAGGAGTATTGCCTTAATTCTACATTGGTTATGTTGCTTAAGAGAGAACATCCTTTTTTCCAGCATTTCAAAAGTTGCTCTTTGTAGTTATGAAATTATTTATAAAATTTAATAACTTAAATTTTAATTTTGAATTCTTGTTTTAAATTACTTTACCAAGAGATCAATGCAACATGAGAGCATACTATTAATTCTAAATTCCCTACCTTTATTTTGTAGTTCCAGAATTCTCTTTATTTAGTCAAATTTTTCTTGAGAAATTCAGAATGTGTTTTATAAGAGAAGCTGTTTGGATTAAAGTAGGATGGGTACCTTGCATCCAAAAAACTCTCCTAAACCCTTCTAATGCAGACATTTCTGAAGACTCACCAAGGAAGTTAGATTTTGCCAAGTACAGCCTGGAAGTCACCAAATAATGGATTGGCAACTTAACACTGAATTGTTAATTAAAAATTGAATTGTCCTTCTAAAAGGATATTTTAGTAAGGGGCCAAATCATATTGAATAATTATTGAATCTTGTAGCAATGCCTTTCCCATAAGTGAAGTACAAAATAAAAAGCTTTTATTTTAGCTCTTGGAACAATAATTATAGTAAGACTCTTATAGTTTACCTTTACTAAAATCTCCCTTAATAAAATATTTTTCTAGGAAATGCACATTCACCATTGAAATAACATAGTCATGTGAATGTAGTCTCATACGTGAGAAAACCTGAAAGGTGTTTAGAATTATCCTTTCATTATGAGAAAAGGCATTGTAATAATTTTTGTTTCAAGAAATACATTAAAAACTTTCATTGAAATAACACTAAATTTTACTGTATTCTTTACTTTCTTCTGTAATTAACATTTTTGTATCACTTCAAATTCTTTACCTGAAGAATAATTCCACTTATTTTATGATATTTTAAATGTATATTGTTAAAATTATCAGTTTGTTTTTATACAACATGCATTCATGAATTAGGATTATTGAAGCAAGTCCTAAATTCCTTTAGTGAGTCAACCATGAAAATGAGCCAGTCTATTTCCTTTGTTGATTCATTTAAATAAAAAATTGTGCTTTGTCAGAGATGAATAAATTAGTAATAATCATTTAAAAGAGCTATCACCCTGGTAAATACTGAAAATGATCAAATGTAATGGTTTAGGTGAGTGTTTATACATTCATTTCCTACTGTAAGTCATTTCTTGTATTTTGGCACTCTTGAATCATTAAAACAATGTTTTATTCTAACTATTTGCTAATAAATTAGAGGCAGTTTTTTTCCTTTTCTGAATGATTATAAGGCTAAAATTTAGGATTTCGGTACAGGAAATAGCAACAGACCAAATTTCCATTTTATAAAATATTTTGTGAGTAGAAATATGAAATACAAAAATAACTTCAATAAAACTGTTTTATTATTGATGTTATAAATCCTTGTATCTTGGGGACAGAGATAAGAGAATGACATCACAAATTATCTATAATCCCTTCAAAAGAATGGTGATAGGTTTATATATTATTAACAAATATATTTCATATATACACACACACATATGCATACATATATTCCTACAGTGCTGAATTCTGAATATATGCTTATAAGTAGTATTTGTGTATGTATGTGTGTATAAAAGATGTACACATTATTCATACTTCAGAAATAATTTGAAGTGGATTATAAAAATACATATATGTAAATATCCATAATCACATTATAATTCTATAGTAATATGAGATATGTTTTTTATTACAGATTGGATAAATATCATAAATGTTGAAAAAAACCTCTATTTTGGAAAGTAGAAAATTAGTTTTGCCATAGTACTTTCAAAGAGAAATAATTTGAAGATATTTTACAGATTCTGGCAGAAAAGTTTTGATCTTATAGTTACTGATGCTTCAAACTTTGTTTTAAAAAAACTAATTGGTAAGGAGACATGCCAGACCTTTTCTGTACCTTCTACTGCACAATTAACTCTTAAGGAATCTCCCCTAAAATCACAGATTTAGACACCATAATATCGTCTAATCCATAGTCTCTCAAATTCAGAACTATGGACTTTGGATTGGATAATTTGCTGTATGGGGCTGCCCTGTGCAGTGAACATTTAGCAGCGTCCCTAGCCTCTGCCTACTCGATGTATCTCCACACTACTCCAGCCCCTTTGTGATACTTCAGACATCACACATATCTTCAGTCATGGTCAAATGTCCTATGCGGGCAAAATTGTTCCAGTGAAGAATCTTTGATCTAAAAAACCTACCTATTTATCAAGTGGAAGGGCTGTAATGCAGCAATGTTAAGTGAGTTATTTAAAATCATTAGCTAATAAGAGGCAGAGCAGTGACCAGAGATGGCTGGGGTTCCTTGTCCGTGTCCTTTCCTCTATTCAGCAAAGCTGGCTAAAATAAATCTTACTCACTTTTAGTATGTATGCAAGATCAAGAAGTTATCCCCAATTTCTACTTTCTGAAGTCTGAAATTATACTTTTTTTCTAAGTAATATGCTCATCAGATATTAACAATCCATCGAAATCCCTTTTTGTGTAAAACAAAAGCAAATATAATATTGTCCACTTATGTAGCTATGAATAGAAGTCCATTTGTATTATAAAAGTAAATAGCTCAATGATTTAAAGACAACAGTAGTGAATACCAACTACACTAATTGCATTATTGAACATAGTGACCACTTACGGCCATTATAGAAGTGAGTTTATGTTATGAATATAGTAGTGGTCGATTTGTTAGCAGTTGAAACTTTTCACTTTTTTGTAAAGTTATTCATTCTATAATGTGGAGAGGTTAGTGTAAATGGGACTCTGAAGTTATTTGGGTGAAATAACAATTACAGAATTAAAGGCTTTGTAGCTGGAGACCGAATCAGGCTTCCCAATGTCTTTTGGTTTTGTACCCTTTAGGTAGCTGTAACACAACAGCCAAGCACCAACCATTTGGTATGAAATAATTCATACTGAAGGAGAAGCATAATGGTTGTCTTAGTGAAAATATAAATATATCATTAATGTAACTATCCCTGAATTTTTATATTTAATATACCCATTTATAGAATTGCTATTATAGAAAATTAGTTCAAGTGAAAGAAAATAATATTAAAATAAATAGACTTGAGCCTTCACTTTATGTTTGGAGTATGTTAACCTAGATTTTCTTCTAGAGAGGAAGGAAAAATAGAATGAAAAGGATTGTACGGCAGTATAGTGTAACAAAAAAGATAACGTTTGAGTTAGAGACGTTAGGATTAATTTCTTTTTTGTCACTTAAAAGCTATGTAAACTCTGTAATCCTTAATTTTTTAAAACTCTAGCATGGGAATCCATATATAGTCCTCAAGCCATTATTATATTTAAATGAATACATTATTGTCATATTAGATATTATTACTAAGTTATAGTTGGAGATTCCAATTGCAATAGTGTGAGAAAACATTTTTCTATAACTGTTGATGGGCAGCTGCATCTAGAAGTTCTCTCCCTGTGCACCAGGTGAAACTTCAACCTGGACGGAGGTTGGGGTGGAGGGGGAGGGTCCTTGACTCTGAATGAGAAACAATTCTCTGGCAGGTCAGAAGAGTGTAGGCAAGGAATTCATTAGAGCAAGAGTAGAAATGAATGGCAGTGGCCTCGCAGGCAGCTGAGAGCAGGAAAATGCAGAGATGCAGAGGAAAAGTTTGCTAAACATTTTCTTGGAATAGGGCAGATTCCCTTGCCATCTCTTAAAGCCAGGGTCACTTGGCACCTGGTGTCCACTTGGATCTGCACTGTGTGGGGACTAGCCCCTACCACCCCAGGATTTGGGGGAGCCGTGGAGTGCAGGATGGAGTGAGATTATGTTCTGAGAATTTCCCAAAGTCGGGAGATTTTCAGGCACGCTCCTGAAGCTGCAGTTCCCTCTGGGTCACCCAGGCGACAGGAACTCAGAGGCCCAAATCTGAGCTCACAGCAGCCCCTCCCTACTTATCAGGAGTAAAACAGAGACTAAGTGAAGACTTAGAAGTAGAATGAAATAGCAAAGAAACACAGACGCTTACCACTGGAAAGGTGCTGAGAGACAAAACACAATTAAGTTGAACAGTGAGAAAGCTTTATTTGAATTTACTCACTTAAAGAGAGAAAATGTGCAAGAATCCTCAGAGAGGAGGTGTGCTGAAAGGTTGGGGGTTCCATCTTTTAAGAATTTTTCAAAGGACTAGGGGGTATAAACTTGTCAAATGGTCTCAAGATGCTTATATCTGATGAGAGACACCATGTCTCCTCGCTTCTATTATCAGTCCTCCAGGTAATTCTGCAAAATTAACTTAACATGAGAAATTTACTGATCTGGTTCCTCCCCAGGATAGCAGCTTCCCTCTGGGAACATATCAATCAGGACCGCCTGCTCTGCCCCAAAGGTGGGCTGAGTTATTGTCTGTTTGCTAAAGAGTATGTTAGGAATCTTACTTCTTAACTTCCTGGCTTTTAAAATGGAATCTTAGCTTTAAGCTGAAGTCCATCCTGTTATACTTTTAATATCTCAGCTTGTTTGAAAACTTAATCAGGATGCTTGTCTCATGTCCCTGCCCTATTTCAACTGCATCTCTCAAAAAGTATGCAGTGTTGTCCACGAAATAAAGGTTAAGTATAACATTTCATAGATACAGTTTTCTTCCATTTATTTCAGAATGCAATCTGCTTTGTTTGCACAAGAATCTTCCAAGCTACATGGTTGTGGTATTCCAAGTATGTGAATTCACTCTTAGAATAGTCTAAATGGATTTCTTTCTGACGAATCATGGTGGCATGGTGCTACTTCTCAGGAAGTGTGTTTGTAGTTCTTGAGGTTAGAGAAATATCATTTTTATTTCTCTTTTCATGATAGTAAAGGATCATGTTAAAAGTGAAGCTCTCAGTTAAAAGTGAGACTCACTTCACACATTCCCATGGCATAAGCTGGTATGCAGAAATGAATAGTTAACATGAGATTTGTCCTTTATTCTTTGAAACCTAAGCTGCCTAAGCCTCTGCAAACAGAGCTAAAGGGGAATTTACAAATTCACTGGACAATCTTAAAGCTGAGCTTCTATTTATTAACTTCCCGGGGAGACTTCATTAGTGACTTAAGTGATATCTTAACATTTGTAATTCCAGAAGTCCATAAGAGTGCTTGCACAAACACAATTCCTTCAAAGCTACTTTTCTATTAAAATATACTAAAAGATAAAGAATTCTTAGAAAAAGTCACCAACAGGGAGCACTGATAGTATAATAAAGGCTTTGATATACATAAGAATAGAGATATGGTAGGTTTTGCTGATAAAAGTATTTTTAACATATTTTTCTTATTATTTTTTAATAAATGATTTTAATGTTTACTGACATCACTAATAAGAACAGTGTATGTAGTCTTTTGTCTAGGTGAATATAATTGTTATTTACTTGAATAAATAAATGACAATAATTTTGATTAGTAGGAACATCTCCAAAGAACCAAGCTCATAGGATTTACTCAAGTAATAATAACATTAAAGATTGCAAGAGATTGTTCATGAAACAACTTCCATGTTTCCCTCATTTACTGGCACCCTTGCCTTTGCTCTTGGTAATTGTTCTCTTTCCCTGGAAGAAATTTTACTCTGACATTTCTGACATCTACTAAGAATAAATCTGGCCCATGTAGTTGAAAGACCTATGTGTTTTACTACTTTTTGATTGTACGTACAGATGCAGAACTAACATGGCCTTGATCATTGTTTGAATAGATAAATTAGAAGTGGCTTATAGTAAAACAGTTGCTGTACAATAAACCCAGTGGTTCTCTTTTTATGCCTTTCCTACTGTCTTACTCTTTCAGGCATATATTCTTGAATCTCTTGAACCAGTCCTAGTCTACAGGAGCTACATTATTTTTATGTATGTTGAGTGAAGGATGGGGGGGAGAAGACAGTAGATGAATGAAATAATGTTAATTAGACCTGGAATGAAGTTGCAGAGAAGTCCCACATCAATTTACAGTCCTTTTGATTAAGCTATGAATATCATGTATTAATTTCTAATTATGTTGATAGGTAATTCCTTAAGTTATATATTATAAAAATTTTACTTTTAAAAAATTTGGAACAAAGTTCCAAACTTGCTTATTGCATTTGAATAGATTAAAATATATCAAATTAACCACAAAATTCACTAGAGGACATTTTAATGCTATAGGTTGAAATACTGAGATATTAATATATTATCTGTAGTTCAGGCTTACCTCGGGATAAAAATGGTCTCTAATATCTCTACTATGGAGAGACAAGACACTTAAAATCTTAAGTTGAAGTATTTAACATTATAAATTTCTGGTTAGCACATTAGCTATATTAATTTGATATAGTAGCTCTATATTATGTAATGGAATCAAGGTTAAATTTGTATGTGATTATGCATTATATCTTTTTGTATGGACTATATCCCATTTAACTTTATTTTTATACAAAACTACAACATTCAAACAACAGAACAGGCCAAGATACTAGATTATTAATGATTGCCTTAAAGAGTACAATGTAAAGGCTATTTAGAGATGCTGTTTAAAAGTTTTTCTTGCCACTACATGGTTTCATTTTTTAAAAATTATAGAATTAGGCTTTTGATGAAAAGGGGACTTCTTACATTCATTATCCTAAAACATGTGAGTCTTTTAATGACTTTTATAATTTTCTCTATAAATTTCATTGGCTTAAGACTAGTACAATTATTAGATCTAATAAATTTTGTTTGGATATGAATCTTGAAGTGCCTCCTCAGCAATATTTTAAACAACTACCTTGATTATGCACCAATATTTACCATTGTTTTCCCTGGTCTGATGAATTTTTATTTCATACCAGTCTTTTTCCTGAATATCTGAAGTCTTACTACATATATTTCACATTTGCTGAATTAATATTGGGATTTATTTGTTGACTTTAGAATAATCTTCCTCTAGGCTATTCTTTCCTGAGGATACAGATTTTCTTTGTGTGACTAATTTTCCAGTACTTAACATAGTTAGAAGCATATGCATCATGTCTGTGGAATGAAGTTATTGCCTTAATTATATTCTGAAATATTATTTTTAAATGACATAGTGATGGCTATACTTAATATTTACATGGTTGTATGCATACAATAAATCCTTTTATTTTAATTTCATGTATTTTTATCCTTATGAGTACATATTGCATTCATATGGAAAAAAATGAGTTACAACAGAGTAGAGAGTGAGAAATTCCCCCTTTCTTGTTTCCTGATTGTGCAAATCCTCTTCCTGGACATGAGAACTATTGTCATTTCTGGCATTTCCTTCCAGAGACATATTATAAACCTATGTTTTAATTTTCTGTGCAAATATCAGCATAGAATCAACATTTTTATTACCTATTTTTTTCTGCCAGAATTGTACTTTGGAAAGTTTTTCTCCAAGGCATATAAAGCTGCCTTATTTTCATTTCAAGTCACTAGAATGATTTTAAATTTTATCTTCTTTTAGATACTTGTAACTGATTTTTAAAAATTAAGTATTTAGTATATTTGTCTGCTTGGGCTGTCATAGCAAAATATCATAGACTGGGTATTTTAAATAATAGAAAGTTGTTGTTCACAGTTCTGGAAGCTGGGAAGTCTGAGACCAAGGTGCCAGCTATTTCTGTGTCTAGTGAGGCCTCTCTTCCTGGACTGTAGATAGCCGCCTTCTCATGTGTCCTCACTCTCATGGCAAAGAGAAAGAGAGCTGGTATTTCCTTTTATTATCAAGGCACCAGCCGTATTGGATTAGAGCCTCACCTTTATGGCCTCACTTAATCTTTATCATTTCAAAGCCCTATCTCCAAATACAGTCACAATGAATTTGGAGGGACACAGTCATTTAGTACATAATATTTCCTATGTTTAAGTAGATGAAGGAAGATGCAACAAGAAACCCATATATAATCAAAGCAAAACAATAATAGCCAAAAATATTCTGATTAGTCAAGATTGTACCATGATTAGATGACTGCCATATTTGATGAAAATGTAATCTAGTTAGAGCAAGAGAAACTAAAGACATAAAGTCATTGTACTAGATTGATTCTTAAATGGCTTTGGAAAATTATTTGAACTAGCATCGTAGAACCAAATAGGGTTTTTAATCAGCAGTTAAATTCTGTATGACCAAAAGAAATTGGGATATGTTGCAATCTTTATGCTTCTTTAATTAAAAGCTTAGGCAAATGCAAGAAGAACCTATAACAATCAATTCAATATTTATATTCTTAAATTCATAATGAACTTTTGTTAGAGAAGCCAAATTAAATGTGTAGGAGTCCAATTTCTGGATCCTCAATACCTTCATTAAAACAACATGCGGGCTAAATTGCACATGTCCCAGGAGCATACATATCAGGTCCTCAAGAGTACCCACAAACTTCCCTCATCAGCTCATTGAAGGAAATTATCCATTGCCTTGTTAGCAGCTACCAGAACATCAGACATGGGCTGGCTCCCTAGAGAAAAAGGCAAAATTTTGTTTTTTATAGGCCGTACATGGATGCCATTTTTGAAATGCCTATTCATGTATTTTGCCTATTTTTCTATAATGTTTTGTATGTAAACCTTACAATTAATAAGGATAAACTAAAAGGAACTTTAAAATATACATTTTCCATACATGACTATATAAATAAAAATAATGTAATTTATCCTTTTCTTCCCCCATTGGTCATATATGAGTAGAAGTATATTCTACCAATTTGAGAGTTTTTATTTAATTTTTCTAGCTATGCCACGATTTTATGTATTACCACTTAACAGGGTTTTTATTCTTTTTGGTAATATATTTTTTTAAAGAAATGCTTCTTTCTAGAACCAAGATGTATACTTTATTTCAAGGTATTACACTTCACATGTATGTATTTAGTTTACCATAAATTTACTTTTGAATGTAAAAGATTCTTATATCACTTTTTATCTCTGTGTGAATACACAGTTGCCCTAGCATGATTTATTAAATTGTCTATAATTTTCCTACTGATATACACTGCCATATTTGTTCAATAATAGGGTTCTACATTCTGTTCCAACAGCTCTTTAAAAAGAAACCACTGGAGTAATATTACAGTATTTTGCAAACAGATTTTTTTATGTTTTGATATTTGCTAGGGCAAATTTCCCCTGTTCATCTTAGGTAATGTTCTTTAAGAAAAAAAAATTATTTTTTCTAATCTTGGGCCTTCTCCTTTCCGTATGTATTAGATTACAAGCTTTTCAAATTCTGAAAAATGTCTATTAAAAATTTCATTGGAATTTCTAATCTATATATCAGTTTAGGAATAATTGACATATTTAATATATTGACTCTTTCCATATATTAGCATACGTAACATTCATTGATTTAGATCTTTATTATTTCCATACTTTGTTTTTATTTTTCCATAGTTCTTGTGCATATTTGTTTTTTTTTTTTCTTATCCTTTGCTATTAGGTAGTTTAAATATCCATAATTTGTAATTTTTTTTTATTGAGGTATCACTGATATACAATCTTATAGAGGTTTCACATGAGCAACATTGTGGTTACAACATTAACCCATATTATCAAGTCCCCCCACACACAACCCATTGCAGTCACTGTCCATCAGCATAGTAAGATGCTAACAGTTACTTGTCTTCTCTGTGCTATACTGCCTTCCTCATGACCCTCCTATATTATGTGTGGTAATCATAATGCCCCTTAATCCCTTTCTCCCTCCCTTCCCAACCCCTTCCCTTTGGTAACCACTAGTCCCTTCTCAGAGTCTGTGAATCTGCTGTTGTTTTGTTTCCTCAGTTTTGCTTTGTTGTTACACTCCACAAAAGAGGGAAATCATTTGGTATTTGTCTTTCTTTGCTTGGCTTATTTCACTGAACTTATAATACCCTCTAGTTCCATCCATGTTGCTGCAAATGGTAGGATTTGTTTTCTTCTTATGGCTGAATGATAATTCCATTGTGTATATGTACCACCTCTTCTTTATCCATTCATCTACTAATGGACACTTAGGTTGCTTCCGTATCTTAGCTATTGTAATTAGTGCTACATAAACATAGGGGTGCATATGTCTTTTTGAATCTGGGATCTTGTTTTCTTCAAGTAAATTCCTAGGAGTGGAATTCCTGGGTCAAATGGTATTTCTATTTTCAGTTTTTTGAGGAACCTCCATACTGCTTTCCACAATGGTTGAACCAGTTTACATTCCCACTAATTATGGTATCGAGGGTTCCCCTTTCTCCACATCCTCACCAGCATTTATTGTTTCTTGTCTTTTGGATGTTGGCCATCCTAACTGCTGTGAGGTGATATCTCATTGTGGTTTTAATTTGCATTTCCCTGATAATTAGTGATGTGGAGCATCTTTTCATGTGCCTATTGGCCATCTGAATTTCTTCTTTGAAGAAGTGTCTGTTCCCATCCTCCAACCATTTTTTAATCAGGTTATTTGCTTTTTGGGTGTTGAGGCATGTGAGTTCTTTATATATTTTGCATGTTTACCCCTTATCATATATGTCATTTATGAATATATTCTCCCATACTGTAGGGTGTCTTTTGTTCTGCTGATGGTGTCCTTGCATAATAAAGGCCATATTACAACAAACCCATAGCCAACATCATACTTAACAGCAAAGAGCTGAAAGCTTTTCCTCTAAGACTGGGAACAAGACAAGGATACCCACTCTCCCCACTTTTATTCAACATAGTACTGTAGGTCCTAGCCATAGCAATCAGACTACACAAAGAAATAAAAGGCATCTAGATTGGTAAGGAAGAAGTTAAAGTGTTACTGTTTATAGATGACATGATGTTATACATAAAAAAACCTAAAGAGTCCACCCCAGAACTACTAGAGCTAATAACTGAATTTAGCAAAGTTACAGGATACAAAATTCTTGTTTATATTTGTATTTGTACCTTATTCTAAAGAGCATTTGAAAATTTCCACTATCCAACTATTCTTGACATTTAGAAAGGCAATTTGTTTTAGCATATTGAATTGTTACCAAGAATGCTAGCTGAGAATATCATCTGATTACTTATCTTAATAGTTAATAAAACTTTTTTCTCTCTCTTTATAACTGAATTGGTCATAAAATAAGTCTTGAAGTGATGGTATCAGTTTCTTTGATATTATTCCTGATTTAATGTTACCATTTTTAAAAGTTTCACCATTAAAATTGCTATGCTATGCAGTTCTTGCAGATAAACTTGACGTAGTTAAGGGATTTCACTTCTGTTCCTAGATTACCTACAGGTGTGTGTCTGTATACATTTGTATGTTGTTTATTTAATCAATGCTGAACTCTAAAAATGTTTCACATTTATAGTGATACCAAAATGATCTTATATTAAAAATCTTTTTATTAACTATACCTCAATAAAGCTGTGAAAAAAAAAGTAGAGAGAAAACAGGCCATCTCAAAAGGTCCCATTAGAAAATACAATTTCCTAAGGCTGGACATGTAGGACTGATGTTTTTAAACATGAATCTTTAATTCATTCGAAGTTTGCAAATAAAATACATTATGAAAGACAAAAGAAAATAAGAAAGGAAGAAATGTTTTTTCCAGTATTAAACCAAGTTGGTGTTTTTGACCTATTTCCTGGCAGAATATTTGCTTTATTCTGTTTGATTTACATTTTGTTTAGAATTCTGCATCAGTACTTATAATTTCATTTCTAATCTTCTTACATTGTCCTTATGTACATTTCGAATCAACTTTACACATTTTATAAATGAATTAGGGCATGTTCCCTTTTTCTCTGGATGTTTGGGGAATTTACATAAAATTGGTAATTATGACTGTGGTGTTATTTTACGTAAAATATGAAACTACTTGTTTGATTTTTTTTAAGTCATAAGATCATTTGTTTTTATAAATTTCATATTAAGTGATTTGTGGTAGTTTTTATTTTTATATCATACATATTTTTTTATATTTGATATGACAATCTCTTTTTTCTGCTGAATACATAATTACTTCCTCTTTAAGTTTTTAATATCATTGCTATGCTTTCTTAAAATTGAACATGACAAATAATGTTAATTCTATTCTGCTATTAAATCTTTCTGTTAGCATTTTGGTTTTTTGGTTTTCTGGAGGCTCAGTCAGTTTTGTTTTATATGTTTGAAGCTACCTTATGATACGTGGAGATGGTATATTTTAAATACCTGCAATTTCAAGCCAGTAGTGTGGCAATTGATTATAGTGATCAGGATTTTAGAAGTGAGATTTTCTTAAATAAAATTTTAGGTTCATGAAAGTATATGGCTAATAATTGAAGCCATACATGGAAATTACCAAGGTCTTTGAAAGTAAATTTGTCACATAAGAATGGAAGAGGAAATAGGACCTAAACCTAAAAAAAGTCAATATTTAAGGAGCACTTAACAAAGTGAAAACTGAAAAGCTAAGTGAGAAGTATAAGGCAAACTAGTAGTAGGGTATTCAAGACAATGTGTTTTGGTAGATGAAAGAGTATTCACGAAGAAGAGCATGAACAGCAGAGAAAATGGTGCAGAAAGATCAGTTAAAAATTGAGAAATACACATTAAATTTAGAGCAGAAAGATGAAAGTGGTATTGGCACAAAAAGTACCAAATTGGTGGTGCAGGAAGAGGCTAGATTACAGTGGTGTGAAGGGAAGGAGATGAATCAGATGGCTCAGTATCTTTAACCATGAAGTAAAGAAGAGAGCTGTTGTAATATATGAGGTCAAAACAGGATCTGTTAAGCATACTTCATGTTGATGGTAGGAGGAGAAAGGAAGATTATGAAAATTGGGAGATTGAAGTAACTGAAACAGAATGAGAACTCTGGATTCATAATATACTTCTTCCAATGTAGTAAAATGACAGAGGAGACAGGTGAATCCTGGTCCTTGGCAGCAGGAAATAAGTGGCGTTATCATCTGACTGTTTCCGTGTTCCCTGTAAGGTAGAAGAGGAGACCATTTGCTGGGCATTTGAGTTAAATATGGAGCACATTTTTTTAAAGAGTGTGGAAAAGGGGTGAACAAAATAAAAGTTCATGGCACCAACCCTTGGATATTTGGAATTTTAAGCTCCAAATCCAAGTGGGAACTGCCCTTTCTTGCCAAAGGAAATGCAAGATTTCATCCCATTACCATAGGCAATATAAAAACTGAAGAAAAACATAACCAGAGACACAGAGCATATTAATGCATCACATACATAGCAAACTCATTGTCAAGATCGGCAGTTCAAATTTTCAAAATTTATTTCAAGGAAATGCGTTCTTCAGCAAAAATAAGTCCTCAATCCTCAAATGTAATAATTAATTCAGCCCTTCTACATTGGTCTACAAACACTCAATCAAGATAATAGTAGTTAAACCTAATCCATAATCACACATTAAGAACATACTTTTAGATAAGAATTGAATGATTTACCAGGACTCTCCGAATTGATGCAATGAAATCTTCAGAGGTGATCAGTCGCTCAAAAGACGAACGTTCAATTTCATGTGGATCATCGGCATGCTTTTAAAGCAATAACTAATTAGCCTACTGACATCCATATTTCTAGAACCAAATATTGCTTAATCTGGGTATGGAGATCTCTTAGTTTATGAAAGTGAGAGTCCACCTGATTCTTCATGCTGAAAATACTTTCTTTTGTGTTAAAGCTGTTACCACTGCCAGTATTAGAGTTCATGGATAACCAAAACATAAAGAATTGGCAGTATCTAAAATTTGGTATACATAAAGCCATCGTGCCACTCATGAATAAATAATATATGCAAATTATTTATATTTTCTTTAGTATACAATTTTATTTTAGTAAAAATAGATTTTTTAAAATTTATAAAATAATGTTATATGTAATCTTATTCCTGCAAACATTTTCTCTGTAAAGTCCTATATGACTAATTAATATTTTCTTGTGAATGAGTGTTCAAACTTTCTGGTGAGAAGATATTACTGTGTAACCATTGGACATCCATAGCATAAGCATAATGTAAACATCTGTTATCCTTTACTATATTTAAAGAATTCATATTCATAAAGAAAAATATTATATTCAAAGGTCAAACTGAAGACATATGTATCATCTGAATAAAGTAGTATTTAAAATAGTATCCAAATTAACAGTATTTTAAACAAAAATTCTGTTATGAATTTTCATAATATATTTTACAAATACTATATCACATTTTCTGTTCCCTGATTAGCTGTATCCCTGACAACTTAAGCCTTTTTGCATAACAAGATATGACAATTTAAAATACATATGAACCATCAGAGATTTTTATTAAGAATATTATTATCCTTGGATTAGTTCTCTATTAAGTAAAAATCTCACATTAGGAATAGTGATTCCTCCATAGTGAGGACATTTGTCTCACTTAAGGAAAAATGAAAAAGCAGAAAAACTGTTTCAAGTATGACATGTGGTAACTAATTTGGAAGAAAAGAATTGTCACCTGTGATTTCTTGCTGAAATAAAAAAAAAATTCTGAAATTTTAAAGCTTGACTTAAATTTTGTATA
Source organism: Smutsia gigantea (assembly GCA_032199065.1). Taxonomy (NCBI): domain Eukaryota; kingdom Metazoa; phylum Chordata; class Mammalia; order Pholidota; family Manidae; genus Smutsia; species Smutsia gigantea. The sequence goes on from JAVSCE010010417.1 coordinate 51,450, forward strand.
TACATATATACATATCTATAATTTATAAACATATACTATATATTCTGCATTGAAACAAAATAATAACAAAGGTATCACATACAGTATTTGATTATGATACTTTACCATGGTGTTAATTCTGAATGGATGCCATTGAATTGATCTACCTAAAGTAATGAAGCAGAAACTATGGTATTCTGATATATTTGATGTCCTAAATCTCCTATATCCTATTTTAATAACTGATGGAGTAGTAGTCCCTCCTGGCAGAGAAGGCACTGAGTGCCTCAAATGCAAATTTTATCTTCTGCTATAAAATATAGAAATGGCACAGAAATCCCAGTAAATAGGTACGTGAAAATAGTGTTATTTTCTATATTATTAATAAAGCCTGTATTTGGTAGAATCATTTCACTATTTTTTAATAAGTGATACTACTGTATTCTGCTGGAATTCATTTGTCCATCTCGTTTAATAAAATTAAATTTAATTTCGTAGCTTCTTAAGTATTTGGATGTTAAAAGTAATCTTTTTTCCTGTTTTTAAGACATGATTCTGTTTGTTTTTTTATAATATTCTGGAATTCCATTTCCTAATTTTTACATTTTGATAATCTTGACAAATATTTTTAAACTATGAGAACAAAATCATAAACTTTAAAACAACTGGACTTCATAAAAAATAAAAACAAACATTTGCTCTTCAAAAGATATTGTTAAAACTAAAAGACAAGCCAAAGACTGGGGGAATGCATTTGCAGAAGTTTTCCTGGAGTCGATGACTGAAACGTAAAGCAAAGAAATTCCCATTTTTTTCTCCTTTTATTCATCTTGATATCAACTTGCCTGACATGTACATTTGAGTGACAAACATTATTCTAAAGGCAGGAATTACCTCAGATTCTATTCAGATCCAGGCAACAAATTGATCTGATGTGCAGCTATTCATGAAACCAGTCAAAACTCCAAAGCTAGAAAACAAATACAGACTTGTTAGCAAAGGGCCTGTTTTGCTAATGGAGTATCTTCTAGTGTTTTAATGTGCCTCGAACTCCACTTACCTCATAAATGCAAAATTACTTCTTCTATTTACCATGATAATTACCAAACTGATATTTAACAGAACTAAATATAACCAAACCACATGTAATGACCATTTTTGGATTATGGACTTTTGATTTGAGCTTTTAACATGCTATCAAGCAACCCTGGATTTTGTATTCTCAATTACAACATTGTCATATGATGTAGGGTGAAATTCTCTCTCTATCCGTTTTAGACACACACACACACACATCTATGCTTCAATTTTTAAATTGAATTACAATCTTCCTAGTTATCATTCTGATAGACACTGTATCCAAAGGTTCATAGGTTCAAAGGGCATCTTCCCTGACCTTAGAGAACTCACATTCAAGGAAGAGAAACAATACAGTTTCAGAATTGCTGCTATTCTGTATTAATGTATACATGTGTGTGTCTGTATGTGTGTATAATTTTTTTCTTTTGGGCCATGAAGACAAACTATATTTGGTCCTCATTATTTATAGATTCCTTATTTGTCTGCTTGCTAAATTTGTTACCCCCAAATCCGTACTGGGGTGCCTTCATGGGCATTTGTGGACATGTGCAGAACAATGAAAAATTTGAGCAGCCCTACATCCACCTTGCCACATGAAGCCAAACACGGTGACACTCTGTCTTCTTGCTTCAGCTCTTAGAGATGACCAGAGGAGGGAAATAGTAGGTGGCAGCTCTCAGTAGCGCATGAAGCTCTGGCTGGGAATAGCGGGACAGGGTATGAATCCCAACCACGGCTCCTGTTAGTGCAGCAGTCTTAGACAAGTTACTCAATACTTAAGAAACTTGTTTTCTCTTTTGTGAAATAAAGAAATTAGAACCTAACAGGATGTGTTATTTTAGAATGTATGATCTATATGTTTTATCTATTATATGTAATATACAATGTAGATATCTCTCTGAAAAAAAAAAAGCGGGGATGCGAACTCCATAGTCCAAGCAGGTTTCTGGCAAGCAGAACAAAGGAAAAGGGGTCTCTAACAGGCCAAGAGGCTTTTTATGGCCAGGGTTTCTGGTGGGCTCTTTGAGGGGAGGGGTCAGGAGAAAGGTGATCTTGTGGCTTGCTGACATGTCCTCTGGAGAATGCTTGTAGCCTAGGTAATATGAAACCCAGGTATCTCTGAGATGGTGGGTGGGCTTATTCCAAAAGGCGGTACTCAGGTCTAGGTTCTGTCACTCTCTATGGATAGGCGTATGTAATATATATATAAATATATATATATATATATATATACACACAAACATAGATATTATAGGTTTATATTTATCTACACCAAGAGCAATTTTCAGTATTTACTAAATCAGTGTTTGTGGCAGTTTTATAAAACAGAACTGCTGCAAGTAAGAATCAACCGTATATGTATAATTGGGTCTTTAAAATATATTGTCTGCAAAGTAAATTTATTTTAGAATATAAACAAAAAAACATGTTAAAAAGCATATCTAAACAATCTTTAATCACCTTCTAGTAATCCATTGAAAGACATTCATCCTAAAAGGAAGTAACTTCTATTTATTTCTGAGGCTTAAGTTTCAAGTGGCAATCCAAACAATAATATGAAAGGAAAGGAAACGAAATAGAACTCTTATCTATCTTCCATGAGACCTTATTTTTCAGCTTCCATTTTTAGATATATTAAAGGAAGAGTCCATCTCTGTTTATCTTCAAAGTTAATGGCTATTACTTGTTGACAGTTTTAACAGATTCACTTAGAAGAACCTGACTAGATTGCTCTGTGACAGTACCAGCAGGAGTTCTCACCCCCAGCTCAAGCAATCTATAAACCCAGCATGAGAGATCACGATAAAATCACTTGTAAAACTCATACATTGGGTGAAATAGGTAGTAAGTCTGCATTTTTCATGAATTTTGAGGGGAGAAGTGACACAGCAGTTAATCACAGCATGATAACTTCAAAATGACTTGCTGATGAGTTCCCAAAAAGACCTTAGTAAAATCATTGAGGGGTATGGAAAAACTATTTGCCAAGCATAATTTAGCATGTTTTCTGCACAGGTCATTTATAAAGTATAATGCCAATTCATTGCCACCCTTAAGAAAGGCCTAGATTCTGCTCATTTTTTTCACACTTCATTTAGTTGGTGGGGAAACTGTCCAATAATCTTAATTGTATATGCAGAGTTGGACAAGAAAATGTATCCTCTTGAATCCTTTTTACTTTTTCCCTGGAGGAAAACAATTTTTTTTTGAGAGTCTAAAACACAGCATGAATTGAGGTTGGACTGATATTCAGCCCTGAGACTATTTTAATCTCTGTTCCATTCCTGACTTGTCTTGCCTCTCCCAAACTCCCTTGTCCTCCCACACCCATTTCCCAATGTTTTATATTCGTACATTAGTCTCTAAATCTTCAACGCAGTATTCTTGAGATCAGTCACAAATAACCATTGTCAAGCTTAAGAAATAATACGGCCTGAAAAACACAATGCTATCCTACTATCTCTTTTTCTAAGAAAAATATTATTTGTAAAACAAAAGCAGCTTGGGATACATAACTACATAGAAATTAGGCTACCTACTTTTGCCATGAAAAGGCCATGCTCAGCTCTTTCATTGTTGCCTTCTATTTTAATCAAAACATTTTTAATTAAAACGATATGTCAAAGAATTTATTCAACTCATTAATTAATGAAGGAACAAGTTAGGTATCTCCAAGGTCATTTGAGGAAATAGGAATTTATGGGTAATATTAAAAAAGATGGCTAGGTTAGATAAGAAACTTATTAAAGCCCTGTAAAACACTAAACCCACCTTGAGGTATTTTTTTTTTTTAGTGAACAGAATTCATTTTATTTTTTAACATATAACTAGAAGTTAACATATAACTTTATTAAGTCTAATATATTAGTAAATTAAAACATCAAAATCAAATAAAATACATCTTCTAGAAACGTAAATAAATGATCATTTTGGGTTTGATAAGCAATGCTTCAGTAGCATAATGGGAGACATTCAGCTATGCTCTGGCCTTCTTTAAAAGGCTGCATAATTTTTATTAATAGGTATTACCTGTCTTTTTCATATTAATTAAAAATTTTATATGGGGTACTGCCAATACAAACACATATGTCTATGAAACATCTATTTATAATTTAAAATATTTACACTAATATTTGATCTATTCTATTTAATAAATTCTCCAATTAAAAGACATAGAGTGGTTGAATGGATAGAAAAGCAAAACTCATTTATATGCTGCCTACAAGAGACACCCCAGCTATAAGAACACACACAGACTGAAAGTGAAGGGATGGTAAGATATTCCATGTAAATGGAAAATAAAAGAGAACTGGAATGCCTATACTTATAATGGACAGAACAGATTTTAAAACAAGCTATAATGAGAGACAAAGGTGGGTGTTACATAAAGACAAAGGGGTTGATTCAACAAGAGTATGTAACATTTGTAAATACTATATACCCAACATAGGAACACCTAAATATATGAAGCAAATACTAAAGGGCCTAAAGGGAGAAATAGACATATACCATAGAAGTAGAAATAGACAATATCATAATAGTAGGAGATTTTAATACTACACTCACTATATTTAATACTACAGTACTGCAGTATTTAGTGTAATGCTACAGTATTACATTAATACTACATTTATATCCATGGCTAGATCATCCAGACAGAAAATCAATGAACAAACATTAGCCTTAACTAATACATTCAAGATGGACTTAATAGTTATATATAGGACATTCCAGAATATAGTCTTCTCAAGTATACATGAAACATTGCATCATAGATTATATGTTAGGCCAAAAAAATAAGTCTTAAAACTTTTAAGAGGACTGAAATCATATCAAGCATCTTTTCCAACTATAATGGTATTAAAATAGAAATTAATCACATGAAGAAACTGGAAAATTTACAAATGTGTGGAGATTAAACAATATGCTACTGAACAATGGGTCAAGAAAGACATTTTTTTTTAATTAGAAAACACCCTGGGACAAATGAAAATGGAAATATATGAAAACTTGAAGGGGGCAGCAAAAGCAGCTTTAAGAGGGAAGTAATAAATGCCTACCTCAGGAAAGAATAGAAATCTCAGCCTAACTTTACACCTCAAAGTGCAAGAAAAAGAAAGAAGAAAAACAAAGAACAAAGAAAGCCCAGAGTTAGTAGGAGGAAGGTAATAACAAGGGTCAGAAATAAATTAGAGACTAAAATAAAAAATAGATGATCAATGAAACTAGGAGTTGGTTCATTGAAAAAAAACAAAATGGACATGTCTTTAAGTAGACTCACCAAAACATAAAAAAATAATTAAAAAAAACACCTAAATAAAGAAAGAGTTATTACAAATGTTATCACAAAAATATAAAGAATGTTAAGAGACTACTATGAACAAGAAGTGGGTAAATTCTTAGAAACATACAATCATGGAATAGATAATCTGAACAGACCAATTACTAGTAAGGGGATTGAATCAATAATCAAAAACCTCCCGACAAGCAAAAGGCCAATGTCCAGATGGCTTCATTGGTGTATCCTATCACACATTCAAGGAAGAATTAATACCAATCCTTCTCAAACTCTTCCAATAAAATGAAGAGGAGTGGGATCTTCCAAACTAATTTTATGAGGCCAGCATTACTTTGATACCAAAAACAAACAAGGATGCCACAAGAAAAGAAAGTTACTGGCTAATATCCCTGAAGAACATAGATAGATACAAAAATCCCCAACAAAACAGTAGAAAATCAAATCCAACAATACATTAAAAGGATCATATGCCAAAATCAACTGGGATTTATTCCAGGGATGCAAGGATGGTTCAATATCTGCAAATCAGTCAATGTAATACACCACATTATCAAAATAAGGTTTAAAATTATATAATATTATCACACAAAAAAAGACTGCAGACAAACAAGAAACATAAAGAAGGACTTTATTATTTCATTTAGTCCACCATTTTAGAAAATGTGTGGTAAATCATTATTTAATTGATGTTTTTGTGTTAAACTTTGGAAAAAAATGCAGTCATACTGTCATGTACTTTCTGTTCACTTTAGAACTTTCTCTTTGGGTATGATTTAATGTGTTAACTTAAAAACTTAGGAAAGAAGGAAACTCTGGAATCATTATGTATATCATTCTCTCACTTTGTAGTTGAAAAAATGTATACCCCAACAGCTTAAGTAGTTTCATAAGGTCATAAAACTAATCAGGGATGGCAACTAATATCTAGAATTCATTTAAAAATGAGTCTGTTCTTCCTGCTTTACCAAGATTGAATCTGATTCACAAATTTAGGTGTTACATATAAACTAAATTTTATATTCCCCATGTACACTGTTATCATGGACATCATTTGGAAAATAGGATTTTCTTTGGAGGAAATAACTTCATGATTAGCTTTTGAGATAATATTAATTTTGTTTCATATTTCAAAAAGAGATAATGTGCCTTATAGTATTACTGATATTGAGTGATTTTCTGTAAGAAATAAATTTTAAATTATACATGAAAATTTAGATGAATATTTTAATCATTAAACTTAATGCAAAATTGAAATATATTTTATAATTTTAAAATGTTTTCTTCTATAAATACTCTATAATTTAGCTGTGTATTATTGTGAATGAATTAAGAAGTACTTATTGGATATTCTATTGAGCTTCTAAGATAGAGAATATTTTCCAAAGAGATTACTATAATATTATTTTGATTTAATTGTGGCCAGTGGTAGAATTAGTAATAAATCTTAGGCGGTATTTTTGTGATGAAAGGAGTATGGACTGAGCCAGGAAGCTGGCGACATAGATTTAAGTCCCTCTTAACAGCTGGGGCTTCTTATAGAAATGTTTGGACAAGTTATGCAAAATCTCCAGACCACAATTTTTTATCAGTAAAATAAAGGAGGTAAATTAAAGGCTATTTAAGTCCTTCCAGAACTAACATTGTAAGAATTCCCTAAGTGTTGATGAAATAGTGGTACTACATGGTTCATTTGCTTAGAATTTTTTCAGGCAAAAAGAGACCAGTATCATTTTATTAAACCTGATGATGCATCAATGATCAGTATCAGCTTCAGACCACCCATGGATATTATAATTGCCTTGGCAATCTTAGCCAATTAATATCACATTTTTACAAAATTAAGTATTTAAACTGTACTTCATGCAGAAGACTGTTAAAATCACAACACATTTTATTTTTAACATTTACCAAAGGGAAATTTTACAACTGGCTATAGAAATAGGAGTGACTTAATTAACATAGTGTTTATTTTATCTCAGTTCGGTCAGGCAGATCATGCATAAGTCACATCTGGAGGGTATTCTGTTCTTTGACATTTAAAATAAACTAGGCTCAAATTTCAATCCATATGCATTGAAAAACTGAGTTCCCTAACCAAATATCTCCAGATAGTCTTGCTTTGAGGATGTGAGGGAGTATTCCAGGAGCCCTACATCTACTGAATTTGGAGTATTTCTAATATTTCATTCCTTCAGCTATTTCATCCTTTTCCATTTTACCTTTACATTCACTAAGAATTTTGTACAATGGAATACACTACAATAAGTGACAGGTAACACTTAAAATACATTAACCCTTCTTCTTTGAAGTATTTGGCTATTATCCCAGTTAGGTCTTGCTATAAGATTTATTGTTGGGCTGCTTTATTCTGATTTGACATTTTCTCTTTTCTTGCATACCATGTCTTGCTAGATCACTCTCACATTTCCTTTTCATTTCTGATGTTCACTAAAATCTTTTTCCAAAGATAAAATGTCAAAGAAATGATCTATTGACCAGAGATAGCTTTTTCCAGGGGAAATGTAGCAGTCAGATATTAGACTAATAATTCTTTTGTCTCCACTAACATATATGCTTTACGTGTATTTAATTATTTGTATATTTTCTGAAAGGACTTAATTTTGCTTAGAAAATACAGAAAGAAAAAATAACAATGAGAAAATTGGTGAGAAAACTAGGATTATGGAAAAATACTCTGTTTTGAATAATTATTTTAATAAGTAGTTTGGGAAATTTGTGATGAAAAGATAATCAAATGTTATATAAAATTTTGTTTACCAATGTATGTAAAGTAATACAGTATGAATCAGCACTTTCAAGATTATAAAAACATATATTTTAGTAGATTTAAAATAGAATTTGGATAGGGTGTTTTAATTGTTTTGCATTTCTGACTTCCAAAATCATTTTTAAAAACTATAGCCCCATGCAACTTCAAGTGCCATCTAAAATTTCTTACTAGTTTAAATATTTGAAAGGTACATAATTTCCAAGGTATTATAAATATTGACACTTTAAAATAAAATAAAAATATTATATTGCTTCTTGAGTTTATCAGAAACTTGACTATCTAATACATACTATTATCTATTTAGAGAAACAAAACAAGATATATGAACATGATATAGGTGGAGGTAACAAGTACATAGGATCAGCAAGTACATAAGAGATAATGACGGTGTGAACTCAGTGACAAAAGAAATAGGAAAAGGGGAATGCAGTAGAGGTACTTTAGAAACAAACTGTAGAGGGAATGAGAAGGAATAAACTGGTGAATCACGAATCTCTTCAGTTAACAGGTTATTGGTAACTGGGGATAGTTTGCCTATACAAACTTTGGATTACAAGCTGGGCAATTTTAATAGTACAACTGATATGAAAATGTCCAATAGACATTTGTAAATTTTCTCTGACTGTGTTTGGCAATCTGTGTTCCCTGTTGGCCCCCACTTACCTGTAGGAAAATCCGTGCTGATGGAGGCAAAAGGTGATCAACTACCTTAGCCGGAAATAACGATGATGCTGTAGGTCTTTCTCAAATATTTTTTATTAATGTTTTTGCAAGACTAAGAGTGAATTCAACAGAAAAGACAATTAATAATCTGGAAATATTTATGAATGATCTAAGGTAGCAACCATCAAAATAAGAGACAGCACTACTGGGAAAAAAAACAATACAAAGGCCAACAGAATTTTTAAGAACAGTTTTCAGGCTTGAATACTACGGCTAGACCAGTGCTTCTCCAATTTGGCTGCACATTAAATTCATTTTGAAGCTTTGAAAAATACAGCAACAAGAATAAACTCCCAAAATGAAAAAGAAGTGGATATTGGACCCAAAATTATATAAATGTTCGTTTTATTCCCTTTGTCATTAATGTTGCAGGTATTTAGATTTTTGACACTCAAATGTGAAAGAGATAAAGAATTATAAACATCAGTGCATGTTGAACAGTATCCTCTATCAGTGGGTGAAATGTTTTGTTTAAATACACACACTTCTAAAGTGGAAATTACAGAACCATGGACACAAAGAAGGGTCTAATGTCATTTTTTGTTTCTGCAACATTGTGAACATTATGAATTTCATGCTACTATCAAAAAAATTAAGCTAGTGATTAGCATTTTAGGATGAATGTTTATCTGTCAGTATTTGGTAACTCTGAATATAATGTAGAATATCCTCATTATAAATAATTTGGTAAGACAAAAATTGAAATACATTCTTTGATGCCATTTGATAAAATGTCATCAAAAGTGTTTGAAATATTGTAGTGGAGCCAGGAAGGATTTTTCAAATTCAGAGAATTCAAAGACTGCATAATCCAAGTCATTGCAGCTCAAAAGGTACAAGTTAAAATGAACATTAAAAAAATTAGACATGAAGTAATTTTGGGTGCTATAAATACAAAAGTTAGAAAGTGTTATTGGAAAAAAGATAATAGCATTTTAATTGTCTAGCAAAGTATGCAGAAATATGATTTATGAATAATTAAACATGGTAATTAAATGGTAATCAGAAAATTGCTCAAATGTATATTTGGATTGTATAAAACATAAAACCATAATAGTTTAATTTTTTGGTCAATATACAAATGAAAATGTTTTCCTTGTCTGTTTGGGAATGCGATATTAACGGAAAGGTGTAAAGATGAAAAACTACATCTATGCACAAAACGCCTTACAGCCTACTTAGTTTGGGAGTGAAGACGTGGTTACCACTTACGTATCCACAGAGAAAAATGATCCAGTAGTTCAGTGGAAAAACTATGAATAATGAAAAAGGGAAAAGATTGCTTTTATGTCTAGGTTTTTACTTATCACTCCTTCTCCCTTTATTCTATTTCATGTATTCTGGACTTTATTTAATATTAGCTTTTGATATTCCTTAACAGATTTGAACTATGCTATTTCTAAAATTGGAAGATCCTTGGAAATCCTCCATTTCATAAAAATCTCTTAATATAGATTTGACTCTTGAACAGCATGGGTTCACACTGCATGGGCCCACTTATATGTAGATGTTTTTCAATAATTATATTGGAATTTTTGTGGTGATTTGTGACAATTTGAAAAAAAAATCTTCAAACTTCCTGTATTATAAAAATACACTATATAATACATATAACATACAAAGTATGTGTTAGTCCACTGTGTGAAAAACTTCTGGTCAACGGCACAGTATTAAGTTTTGGGGAATCAAAAGTTATGCATAGATTTTGGATTGTTCAAGGATGTTAGCATCTCTAACCTCCATGTTACTCCAGGCTCAACTGTACATGAGGACACTAAGATATAGTGAAGTTGTGACTTTCCTAGAATTATGGAAGAAAACACAGTGGTAGAGTAACCTAGATTTGGCATCTACAGAATTATCTTCTGCGTGTTCTCCAAACCAGGCCAGCCTGATACATTTTCAAGATTAATGACCAGGCAGGGCATCTAGGCTAAAATAGAAAGGTAATCTCTTTCAATCTTGTTCTTCTTTGTGCTAAATCTGAGGTTATGTTTATTTTCTTCATAGCTTATTTTGAAACATCACTATCACCATGACAACTGCTCTATGTATATGTTATAAGTGACTGAACTCTCTGTGGACTGATTCCAAAAGGGGTCTTGGTCTAATGAAGCCAGGTGTATGGCATTGTTACCACATACTGTGACGAAAGCAAAATGTTCTGTTTGATTTTTGGTTTTGTTATATAAGTCATCCTACTAATTCCTTAAATAAGTATATGTAATATTAGATACAGTTTTATAACTCCAAAGATTTACACACACCAAGTTGTACAAAATCCATATAAAAATAGTATGAGATGGATAAGCTCAAATAGAAGTGGCCTCAAGTGGTTTGTGTCAGAATGAGAAATACCTGATGAAAGTAGAGAGATATTAAAAGGAAATTTTGACAAAATATATAATACCATGGGACTAATGTACCAAGACTTTGTTTACAGAAAATAGCCAATTTATTATAATATTGCAATGTAAATATTTTCTGAATTAAAAAAATGCACCTTGGACAAATTACTTAATCTTTAAGATTCTATCTCTGTAAAATAGGAATAATAATGGGCCTTGTTTGTTTAAAATGAGGTATTACATTAAAAGAGGATCAATGCAGGTCAAACCTTCAAAATTCTCTCAAATGTACACAGGCACACACTTAAACACACACAATCATGTCAAATAGTTGAGCTGTAAAACAGATTTTAGGAGTCCAGATGTTGTAGGTTGGTATCAGTGAAATGAAAATGGCAATTTTTAAAGTTTTTTTCAGATTAAAAAAAGAAAATAGTGGAAGATTTAAAGAAAATTGTGCAGAAAGGCAAGTCAGCAAAATTTAGAACATTTTCCAATAGAAATATAATATTTATTTTATATTAATCACAAATGCAATCAATATATGTAATTTCAAATTTTATAGCAGCCATATTAAGAAAAGTAAAAGGGTATAGGTAAAACTAACTTTGATCTGATTAATCCAGTATATCAAAAACTGTTAGTGAGATAGTTCACATTATTCTCTCTTTTCTATGTCTTCAAAATTCTGTATGTTCTTCACACTTACAGCACATCTCAGTTTGAAATGTACTCAGTAGCCACATTATTCATTATTCTTTGCACAGCTTATATCTAGAAAGTGACCTTGATTCACAAAAATTAATTACAAGTATATGAAAGTTATTAATTTAATAAAAGTTGGCAAGACAATATAATGTCAGTGTTTTAAGTCTGAATGGAAAATATTTGAAACAGCTTCTGTGAATAATCTCAAGTTCAAAGTTAAATTATTTTAAATTACAATGTTTGTCCTTTTAATGAAAGCATCAAATTTAGTTTTAACTAAAGTAAAAATTTAATGTATACACATTTTTTGAATCATTTATTTATTATAATGGGAGTCATATTGATGATTATTAATGTTATGAAGGAATTTTATAAAATAAAAGGCCAAATAAATCATTTAAGCAATCATAAGGATGGCAAGACAAAAGAAGAAATAAAACCTGAGGTGGTAAATTTATTTCTGAATATACCTTCAGGAATGTTATTTGGCAATTTATAAATCTATTAAAGTGGAATTGCTAGTGATGGTGTGTGAAATAAATTCAGTTTGTTCCATAAAGTAGAATGAATTAGTTTATTTCATGGTCATTTTAGGTGTACCATAAAGATAATGAAAACATAAATTTTATTATTCAGTCAGAAATCACTTTTATTACTTTTGATTGATAGTGACTATAACCATCAAATTCTATTGTCAGATGACTGTCTTGGGCTAGCTCTGAAATTTGCTTTGTACCAGTCTTTGGAATATAATTACACTAGATGCAACTTGAATTTAATGTATGTATTTTTGGCATTGCAAAGTAAGATCAGTATTAGTAGTAGTAAGATCAGTATTTCAATTTCAAGCAGAAATTGAAAGCAACGTCAGTGCATAAGTGTACTAATCAGAGAGTTAATGTGAAATATCTGCTGAGATCAGGACTAATACCAAGCAAAACTGGAATATTTCCAAGTTTGCAAAGAGTGCTCTCTATGGGTTGGCTTTCATATCTTCCATTTCTTCCAGGCTAGACACTGCTTTCCATATTTAGCCTTTAATCATTTTATAAATTAGGAAATAGCCAACTATTGCTTGATAATCTTTCAGATAGGACATTGAACTGGGGACTTCATTCATTTGTTCAACAAGTAATTGAGTATCAGCTATAGGCTAGGTACTGAGTTAAGTGCCAAAGGAAAATATGGTGAATAGGAAAGACAGGACAAATGCAACACAATTACTAAAGAAGAGAGGAAGTTAGGCAAATGACATCATGTGGCGAAGCTATGGAAGCTGTTATAGAGGGAACATGCAGGGAAGGCATTTACCCACACCAGATGAATTAGGGAAGGATCCCTAAGTAGGAACTGGGAACACCTTTTAGGTTGATTTTAAGGAGGTCAAGAAATAAAGACTCAGAGAATTGAGAGGACAGAAATTTGGGAAAGGGGTTGTTGAAGTACATGTACAAAGATGCAATGGAAAGATGTAGTAAAATAATTCCTAGGTAGGTGAAAAAGATATTGCTGAATACCCTGTGGATACTGAGTCATAGGAAAGCCCTTGTAGGGAAGAGAAGGGTACTTTTCCATCAACATGTATTTTTCATAGGATTATATATTTTGATAACTTTATGTGGGTATTTAATAATAATTTACTTCGTATGAACTAAATATGAAAGTTTAAGATTTGGAGTTTTAAAAAACAGTTTTTTAAATCCAGACAACTCCACCTGTGCTATGGACTGATGGAAATCTGCTATACCTAACTCATCATACTTCCTCATAAATACTGACTGCAGTATTTTTTCCTTTTTTTTTTAGTTTATTTAGATATCATTAATCTACAATTAAGTGAGTAATATTATGGTGATTACACTACCCCCTTCATCAGGTTCCCCCCCCCAACCCCATTGCAGTCACTGTCCATCTTGACTGCAGTATTTTATAGAGATTTTCATTAAAATGTAAAAAGAATTTTGTTGTAATTTGTTCTTAGAAACAAGATTTCTAAGATATAAATCTAATTAATGAATGAAACAGGTAAATTTTATCAAAATCCATAACTGCAAAAAACTATTTTTTTCCATTAATATGTGATTTCTCTCAATAGTTCAGTATCATTCCAAGACATAAATCATTGAATTATCTGGTCTCATTTTACACAAAATACTGACAGAACCTAGTCTGGATTCTTGTTTACATAGCCTCCCATTAATCATTTTGCTCCCATGAGTCTATACAGTTTTAAAGTTTCTCTTTATAGAGCAAAACACAATCTATCTTACACTCTATGAATAAAGAACCTCAGAGTAATATATTGCCTGGTCTTTTATTTCATATAGTTGGCATTTATAAACTTTTTGATTACTGAATGTCTTTCATATTAATATATACTGTTTAAGATTAATTCATTTAGTAAAAATATATATACATATCACTTTGGGAAGGTATGACTACAGAAGTGATTTTATATTTTTCTAGTAGTTCCTTTCAGTATGACTTCAGGAAGATGTAGATGGAGAAGCGAAAAAACAATGAATTTATCTGCTCTCACTTGCGTTATACAAATTCAGGCAAGATTCTAATTTTAATACTACATTCTGCAAAACAAAGTGTTGATTTGAGTCAGTTCTTTCTTTAGAACAAACAAGGAAAAAGTAGAAATATTTTTCATTTAAGCAATTTCCTCAATGTCTGGCTTCATTTTCTTCCATTAAGTATCTTATGATTGAGAGGCCTTTGCCTCTGATCAATAATCTGTAGCTCAGAAATTCTTCAAATCCTGTATCTCATGAGTATAGATGTTTAGCAGTTATGGTTATTGCTTTTATTTTCAAACTTAGGTAAGAGAAAAGTTAATTATATTAGTATCATCAAAGCCTGAGAGTAAATTAAATTTAAAAAATGGTATTTTGAATCCCTCATGAGAAAGACACTCAATTCCAATTTATATGACACTTAACCATCTTCTTGAATCTATCCATCTGTTTTGGAGTGTTAAATAAATAAGTTACCAGATGAATGCATCTGGGTGTGATTAATGAATTGAAAATTTCAGAGTATTTCTTTAGCATCATCTGTGTGTATGGTTTCATTCTGTATACATGAGAAAGTCTGCAGGCCTTCAAATTTTACCTGTTGCATTGGTGGGTCATGTAGAGCTTGGGAAGAAAATTACAGTTAAAAGTAAAATTATTGAAGATAATATGAATCATTGAGTTAATCTCCCTTTTGTGTGTAATATAACTATTAGGAGACTTTAAAAAAAATCAGCTTTTAAGGTGGTTTTAGTGACTTATTTAAGAGAACAATGCTGAATTCCTAAATCTATACTTAATGGAGTTGTACTTCTAATAATGTTGTATTCCTTTAGCTTAGGGTCATGAAATGTTCTCCCAAAAAGTAGAAAGTTCCCACAAAATGTAAAAAAATCTTCTTTAAGGACAACAAAGTATCAAAGTAGAGACGAGTTTGAGGTGTCATGGGTAATAAGGAAATAGAGGTTAAGTTCGGAGTTGGACCCACTTTTGCCTCAGGCTATTCTTAATCAGGAAGATGTAGTAGAGAGCAGATCTAAACTTTTGAAAGCCTTAGGGGATACACAGGTCTGGGTACATAATTTGTAGGGTTCAGTGCAAAATGAAAATATTGAGCTCTTGCTGGAGATAAGGAAATCAATCCTCCCTACCCAGAGGCCCTCTGCCCCAACCAATGGTAAGAGGTCAACTTCAAACCTGTAGCTCTGTGTGCTCCCTGCCTGGACTGGGGGAGGTGAGCAGCTCCAGCCTAGGAGTTTGCCAAATGTGCTGTGGTACCACTAGCCCAGGGCAGGAAGGTCATCGCTTTGCCCTCTCTGAAATACTTTGAGACTGCACTGGAGCCAACACCAATCCTCAAGACCAGGCTCTCGGGACTGTGGACCTCCCCTCCCATGGTAGCCTGGCCATTGCCCTGGGCAGAGGGTGACAGCCATTTAAGTACCGGATGGGAAGAGGAGAGGAAGTTAAGGTTGCCAGGAAGCAGCTGTCCACAGACTCCTTCCTTGGGGTAAAGGCGGGATAGATACTTGAGGTGAGGGACCACACCTCCAGCATATTGTCTGTTGCCCCACTAGACTTTACAAAACACTAATTAAAGATAAAGTTTTTAAAGAATTTCAAGTCTGTGATTACAGAGAATTAAACCTCAAGTGCATACCCCTCTGGGTACGGAACTCTGAATGGCAGACTGCTCTAGTCACATGCTCACAGCCCTGAGAATAGGGTAGATAAAGTATCTATAGGAATGAGTCAACTTTGCCTTTTAGCACAAAAACAGCAATAGACTACAATGAATGAATGAGCAGGTGTGCACTTTGTTAAAGTTTTATTTACCAAAACAGACGTGGGGCATAGTTGGTCTCAGGTTACAGTTTGACAAACTGTGGTATAGAGATGACAGAGTAAAGTAAAAATATTTTAAAATATTTTATAATGGAAATACTCAGTATCTCCAAGTCACCCCAAGGGCATTTTGTGATATGGCTTTACTTTTATGGCTTTATGACATTTAGTTAATACTGTCTCTCCTATAAAATTACTAGGTCCAGGTTATTATTGTGGAGTCTGTTAGTCCAGGAATAACTGCTCCAGAACATGCAGAGCACTTTCTCAGGCATAAAACTAGATTTGTCTTTGAGAAGGGTTTAGGAGGATTGGCAGTATACTTGTGTCCTCAGGGAGACTCTCAGGCAGGGCTGCATAGGGTTGGTTTTATATTCAGGAACCTTATACTCTAGAGCAACTGTAGAAACCTGAAGTTAGAGTCATGTAGGAAAGCATAGATCTGAATCATCAGGTCCAAATTAGCAAGAGTAGAATCAGAGACAAGAGAGGGACCCATGAACCTGGAATCAGACAGATACTGCATTTTTTTGGACTGGACTGGGGACAAAATAGTTGTGGGGACATACACTCAGTAGTTCTTTATCAACTTAACAATCTAAAAATAAGAAATTTACATTATCTTTTCAAGAGGTACTGTGCTGACTTTATGGAATCCTATAGTTCTGATACAGGCATCTCAGAGAAGAGGCAGCATAAAGGCTTAGGACTCATGCCTTTTAAGGATTTCAAGAATGGAGCAGAGGGCCAGAGGGGCGTAGGCTTGACATGTGGTCTCATGATGTCTGTGTCTGGTGAGAGACATTATGCCATCATCCAGAGTCAGTCTTCAAGATACTGTGTAAGGTAAATTTAATATAAGGAATTTCTTGATCCTGTTCTTCTCCAAGAGAATGGTTACCTTCAAGTTTGCAAGCATATTTAGGACTGCTTTCCCTGCCTTAAGATAGGGCTGGTTGTTGGCTAAATACCATAAAATATGTTAAGAATCTTACCTCCTAACTCCCTGCTTTATAAAATGGAATCTTAACCTCAAGATGGAGTCCCTCCTGTTCTTACTATACTATTTGTATCTTGGCATTTTTTATCATAAGCAGGAAAAATTAATCATAATGCTTGTCCCATGTGCCTGCTCTCCCTCAGTATATTCCAACTAAACAGCCCTTGAAAACTTGCACTTTAACCTTTTTTTCTCCCTATCTTCTACTTTCTTTAATGCATGTAAGAATATTAAAAAGCTCCTTTTCCAATTCATTATTTCCTATAATTTCTCAGGTAAAATTAAAAAGCAACCTCCTTAATACTATTTTAGTAAAACAATTGTTTTGTTCCTATACAACTTGCAAATGTTATTAGATAATTTGCCTATGATTATCTATTGCTTGAAATTATTTTATGAAGATTTTTGTAAACTACTTTGATAAGAATAATGTATTAAGTAAAAATTACATTTGTTAAGATAATCCTATGTTAGCTGTATTTTGCCTCAAGAGGAGAAATTTCTCAAATAATTGAATCATTTGCATGGAATCTCACATTTAAAAGCTTTGATGGTTTTCATATTTTGCTGTAAATTAAACTTTAACTCTGTCTGTATAAGGTCTTTTACTCTGAAATTAATTTCAGCCAAAGTTATCTAGCAGGTGCAACTATTAAATTGGAAAATATGCATTAGAACCTGAAAGACATTCTTCAAAATAGAGTTAAATTAATTTGAAGAAAATAATTTCTGGTAGGCACTCCACATGTCCTCATGAATAAAACCACTTGCATATGCCTGCTGTAAGATATGATGTGCAACATCAAGTGATGTCTAGCTTCCAAACCAAAGGCCGTGAAAGAATTAAATGAAAAATGAACAGACCCTCAGATCCCCTCCAGATAGGGTCTGTCAGAGTCATCCTTTGGCCCTCTCTCTCATTCACTGTCAATAGTGAGTGGAGAAGTTTGATCCAGTGCTTACACTGACATTTTTCCTTCCCTACCGAAGAAGCTAAGGCCATCTCTAGTATGGCGTCTTACCCTCACTGCAGCCATGTCAGAGAGAAGCAGACCATTTACTATCTGATGCAACAGGCAACATTTACAGAGTCAAGGTTGTTTTTCTCAAAGTCGTCTGTTATTTTGGTCTAGAAAGAAGCAGAATCAATATATTAAAGCAAAATAAAGAAATATAGTTAAGACTCTTAATCTTAAGCAGATACCAATGAGATCAGTTTTGACTGTGTTCTTACTTGAGAGGGAGAAAATTAATGAATAATAGAATAAATTGATTAAAAGAAAAAAAATCTTGAGATGATCTGGACTGAGAGATTCCCTTTGGTAGAAACAGATGAATATTTTATCAACTCCCAGTCAGGCAAAAAATACTTCACATTAGAAGAACCGTGTAATTAGATATACATACATATTTAAAAAACTAAAGTGATAAACATTAAAAGAACAATGTAATTACACATACATAATACTTCACATTAGAAGAACAATGTAATTACATATACATACATATTTAACAAACTAAAGTGATAAACATAATTAAATAGAAAAATACCAACATAAAATAATATGCAAAAATAAAACTGTGATCAGTTTCTAATTATATAATTGTTTAATCTATGTGTAGTACACTTATTAGTACTAATAATACAGTTAGTTCAAAGAAGAGGTCAGTGTGCATTTTGGTGCTCATGTCCATATTACCAAAATAACAGTGGAGAATATCAGTGTCTTGTGCACAAATATATTGGAGTGCTAAAATAGGTATGCCTTTGTGAAAATTAATGCCACTGGTATATTTACTCATCATAGTATTTACCACCAACATTTTGAATGTTGTCATGTCATGGTTTATCAAGTAATAGGTATTAAGATCATTGCAATATAGTTGGGGATAGAAACAATACCTTTCCTTAAGTACTTTAAAATCTGGCTAATCAGCTTATAGTCTTCTTAAAAGATAATAACGAGAAATAGGCCATAGAAATGACCAAGGGCATTGTCAAAATTAATTATTCATCATTTTTTCACATAGCCTACATGTGATTAGTATGGAAAGATATATTCAATGTTCAAAACATGATTACATACACACACATACACATATACTCTATTGCTACCCCTAAGCATAGTTTGTGAGAATTCTCAATATGAATTTTATTTGGAAAAGATTATTTTAAAATTAGAGTCCAAGGATTGTAAGAATGTTATTCAAGTCCAAATGTAATTTTATATTTTAAAATACTGTATAATCTAGTAAGTTTGAGTCAAATGCTAGTTATTATTGGCAGACAGGTATCTTTTCTATATGTAGTTGGTTTTATGAAATAACTTTTGCAATTCATTTAAAACCACTTGGGAATAAAAGATGTGTCTGGGTACAATGCGAGAGTTGGAAGTGATTTTAGAATTCATACACACTATTTAATCAAAAGAGCTAAATATAGTCATATCTGTCTATATTTAAAATAAAGGTAAATATATGTGAAGTATGTAGTATCATTCCTAGCATATAAATGTGTTTTTTATCAAGAATATTCATATCAAATGGGAATATTGTTAATTTGATTTGTATAAATACATTTAAGCTTTCCAATCATGTTGGTCGCTCAGATTTTGTTCTCTTCCGGCATTCTAGCTTATAAGAAAATCAAGCTCCTGTATTTCTAGGTTCAAGGGAAATTGCATTCCATCTTTCACACAGTGAGCATTTGGCCAATATGAAAACTTATGGTTTTCCAATATTTGTAGATACTCATCAGAGGGATATTTTGGGGACACACTTTCATTTTGAGAAAGGAGATAATTTATATATATCTTGTTAAAGCAATATTGTTAGGGTACAACCAAACTCTGACTACAGTTTCTAATAAATACACGACTGTCCTCATGGAACAAAGGCAGGGTCATTTATAGGACAAGTTAAATCAAGGCCTGTAAAGGCAGATAAAGTTTTTTGAGAGGAAAGTCAATATTTAATGTTCAAATTAAATGAGGAAAGAAGTTGAAAGAAGCATTAAAATATAATATGGAGTTTAATTTAAAAAAATAGGTGACTTAATTGTGATTTTAAAATGCAAAAGATTCAGAATCAGTAATAATTTCACCCCAAAATTCAGCTTATTTTCTAAAAAGTACCAATTTATAATGGCCTAATATTTACTCATCGACAGCTCTCAGTAACTTTGAGTAATTTGAGAATCAAGAGTATTTACTTAAAAGCAAAGGTCTTACCTGTTGTTACACACCCTTAGGGGCAGTTTTTATGTTAATTTAGAATCTCTGACCATATATGTACACACACACACACACACACACACACACACACACATATATATATATATATATATATATATATATATATGAGGCCAACAGAAAAAAAAGTAGCAAGGAGATTGAGTCTGTGGACAAATCTATGCAAGCTATGTAATTATATTTACTAAAATGAAAGAATGAGTAGATTACTAAATATATAATAAATGTATTACTAACTAAAAATACTAATGTAACTTATTGCAGTTTTGTACTACTGAGGATTTTAAGGTATTTTTCTTGTTAATTTAAAAAATAATATTGTAGTCTGCTGTATAAAAATGTGTGCCCACTTATTAATTTTGCTTTGCTTACTGGTAAACTATGCTTAGAAGAATTTTAACTATATCTGGCACCAGTTTAAATAATTAATTTTCCTCTAATATAATCTCATTCACATTAGTGGACTTTATAATGCTCAATTCCAGAAGCACAAATTGGCTTGAATATTTGACATGTTTTAGTTAACTTTCACAAATATGGCATTGCTTAGGAGGTATTAAAGCATCAGCTCAGCAGTTTGAAACCTGCCCTTCCTCATCACATCGCTTAGCTCACAGAGAATTTATGCCATTGACACTAGACATTAGGGCAGCTTAGAGTTTGCTGCATTCCCTTAAAACACAAATGACTTGGTATTATTGATGGAACAATTGTTTAATGGAGAAAATGAGCTGGGGCCAGAAAGCTTCCAAGACCCAGGTCAGCACCTGTGTCTCTTCTGGGCCTAAGATATAAATGAGACTGTCTAAAACCCAAAATAAGATGCCCTTTCACTACACATGCAAATGTTTATTAAATGCAAAGACACAGGTTTGTATCAATCTGAACTTCCTAATGCAAAGATAAACACCCGCTGAAGCAAGAATGCTAAAATGAGGCTTCACAGATGGCTGCATTCCGTAGTGGCAACAAAGCTTTATGAGTTTTCTCCCTTTAGTTTTCATGCATTTCAGCTTACACATCTGGTTGGATTGAGTGCATGACAGAGGTGCTTGAAGAACTATACTTCAGAGAGAAATGAATCAATAGATAGTTCATGAATATTATTAATACTTCCAAGAATTAAATTTTAATTTGTCAGTTTTCAAAGAACATAGTTTTATACTAATTTTTACCGCAAACTACTCTATTTGTTCTTGTTGGCAATAAAGCTTCCTCAGATAATGTTTATATATTCAAACATTAGTTTTATGTTAGTCACTAGAGACCCTTCCATGTGACATGTATTTGGTACATATAAGCACCACTATAATGATACATGCCTGCCCATATGTCAACATGGTGATTCCTAGTGTTATAATAATACTGATTTGCAAATGTGATTCATTTTAAACTGTTTCATGTGTTATTATTTTATTTGGCTTCAGTAATCATTCTCTATAAATCAGTCCATTATTTTTGTATTACCCATGATTTTCAAATTCCTTTCACATGCACCTTATTTGATGTTTACAAACACCCTTTGGGGTAGGAATAAGATGTGTAATTGCACTGATGTGGATCCAGCTCATAGTGGTCGAGGGCACCCAGTGGACAAGTGGCTGACCGGGATCCCAGCGTACAAAATTGCACTTTCTACCAAAACTGTCAAATTGAAAACACCCTACATTTGTATAGTATTTTACTGTTCATGCTTTCACATGGATTCTCATTTTAATTTTGAAAGATATGACTCTAAAATTGGAAGTGTTGTTGTGTTCGTACATGTCTGGACAAAAATATGGATTAAATGCACACAAATTAGGCAGTTGAAAGACTAAGACATGCTTGAGACACACAGCCTGTTTTCTGGACTGAGCATAAGGAATGAAGACCTTTGGTTCAGGTGGTCACTCCTGTTCTCTAAGCCTCAGTTTCTGCATCTATAACGTGAGATGTTTGAACTATTTTAGTGCTATGTATCCTCCGACTATAGGTGTTAGACTCTAACTGTAGCTATTTCAAGGGTGCGTAAAGGCCCATGGACAATCAGAATTTCTACCGTCCCTGACCTGAACTGTGGCATATCATTTCATGAGAACTCATAATAAAGATGAAACCAAAATTTTATAGCATAGTTGATGTAATGCCAAAATGCTCTTTGCTGTCATGTGGGCGTTTGACCTATTTGGATTTGATTATTGTGGTACCCAAATGATTCATCTCTTAATAAGTATTGTTTGACATCTACAACCTCTGTGTGCTGAACTTTTTCTATAGCAGCCATCTAGTCCAAGTAGATTAAAAGTTTCAAAATGATTGTCTAACTAAATGGCATTGTTTGGTCAATTTCTTCCATGCTGATAGCATTCTTAATCGTCAACCACTACATGTATTCAGAATTTCTTAGAAAGTATTACCTGATAACCACTCCTCTATAAGTGTGTTATTTGTTGAAGAAATTTTACAGAATAATAGGGATATGATCTTAGCTTATGTAGTGCCATAATTCCAAATCAGAATGGGGAAAACAGAGGGAGAAATACCTCTTCTCCTGTAGCATTTCCCAAAATGTTTCCTGAGAAACACTATTCCCAGGACAAGTGTTCTAAATTCAAATAATTTTGGAAAATCTTGAATCTCCTCAGTAATGCACCAGCCACCATTTCTCTATGCTCCAACTACAGGAGTATACTAAAAGCAGAATAATTTAGTTCCTGTTTAGATATTGTCTAATATGCAGAGTAGACATTTTGCAGTGCAACAGAATAATGAAGGAACACCCTAGATACAGTGGAGAGTAATTTGTCTTAAAGATAAAATTATTTTAATAAATTCCCTATTTTCATTCATTTCCATTTATTAAGTCATCCTTTAAACTATATTACACATTTTTCCAGAATTGTAAAAGAAACTATTTTCTGTGCCTGAGGTTGGAGCATATCCTTGCAATATTCAAAGTGTAGCAAGATTCTAGTGTAGCTGGATTGCAGTAAAAAAGAGGTAAAATGTCAGAGACCTAGCAGGATGTCAGATTATGTAGGGTCTTCTAAGGTATGGGTTTTTTAATGCTGGGATAAGTCATGGGAGGGTTGGGAATTAAAATTGATATAATCACTTTATATTGTCATAGCTGCTGTGTCATGAACAGACCACAGCTGTATTTTAATGTTAGGATGGATGATAGTGAATCACTGCTTTGGAAGGTTACCCCAAATGTAATCATATTAGGTAGGGAGGGAGAGCTGGAATTATTTGCTTTTTATGAAGCAATTTGTTTTGAGAGCTAAATGAGGTAATATTTGTGAAGAGCTGAACAACAGTGCCTGGTAAAGGGGAATGCTAAAAAAAATTATGTATTTCATACTTGTAAATCATGTCTTCATGTGTGTAAATATGGAGATATTCTACCTAGACAGTTTGCTAAACTAGAGATTTACAATCACCAGCTTTTAATGGACACTTGGAGTTGTCTAACATCAAATTAGTTTTCTCTATTGCTTTTATACTCTTTTACTCTTCAACCACTTCTCTTGCTTTCTTCATTCTCCTAAAACTGTTTACCTTTTCAATCATTTGATGACCTTGCAACATATTTCTCCATGGGGGGAAAAGGGTTGTAATAACTGCCAACCCTTATTAAATGCTTACTGTGCTAGGAATTGTTCGAAATACATTTCATCAGTCTTCTTAACAACCTCTAAATTACATTCTATTTTAGAACATTTTATTGCATCTTAAAAAATGAGGAAATTGACATGCAAAAGTGTAAGTAATTTTCCCAGAGTCACACAGCTAGGAAGAGGCAAAAGAGGAAATTCAGACTCAGATGGTTGGACCCCAAAAACCCCACTCTGGTTGGTAGTAATCATTTCCTTCTCAATAAAACTTGAAAATCTATCAGCATCAGCAATTTCTGCCAGGTTCCTGCTCCCATCAAAGCCCAGTCCCCCTTCACACCTCCTGCATCTTGACTCCTCCATTGTTCATCATCTGTTTCTCTAGTTCTTCCTCTCCAATGACCCATTCCCACCAGTATTCAAGCATGTTCTAGTATTTTGCATATCTGCACATCCTTCCTGAGAAGCAGTTTTTTTCTTTCTTTCAATGCTAATCTTCTTAAAATATGTTAGCCTATATGTCTGCCTCTCCAATTCCTGTTTTCTTAAATGAATTTTCAATTTCCCAATTGATAGCAAATACATTCATGTTATATTAAAGATAAATTTAGTTCCTTTCCATACCACCCCTAACCCAGTGAATTTTCAAGACCAGTCCTAACAGATTTTTTTCTGCAATCTTTGTTCACCTTCCCACCCCCCCCCCCACACACACACACTCACACACACACACATCTTAGGAAATATTTAGGGTTTTGCAGGGTTTGTCAATTAGAATACACATACATAGGTACTTAACTAAGTGATTATCATATTCTATAGAGCTTGTGTTTTGATATGTGGTAGTGTAAATCCATACCCGTCTGTTTAGTTTTAAAAAGCATTTAGCGATTCTTGCTCATTTGCTTTCCCATGTGAATTTAAGAATAATTTTCAGGTTCTATGAAAAAATCCAATTGTTATTCTGATTTTGAGTACATTGGATTGAAATTTATATATTAATTTAGGAGCATTTAACAACCTGACAATATTGAATCTTTCTGTCCACAACCATATCCCCTGTGTTGAGTGTATTTTATGTTGTTTATAAAGGTTGGTACTTTTCTCTGTTAAGGTCTTGCAGAATCTTATTTGATTTCTGGTCTCATGACTTCCTTCTGCTATACCTCCATCTCAGCCAATCATTTAAAAATACTACCACATTTTTTCTAGCATTTTTATACATTATCAAGTTATCTAGTCCAATTAGAACTAAAAGTTGGTGGGCACCAAAACACATCAGATCAGCATTCATTTGAACCAATCTATAGAAGCTGTTCTTCATAAGGTGAATAACTATCATATTGCAAAGCATAGTTGACAATATTCATTTATCAGCTGATTAGTCCTTCCAGTTCCCTTGGATACACATGACCATCTAGCTTTTTAAACATTTCTTTCATCTGTCTTTCATGACACTTGACTCTCTTTCTTCCAAAAAAATTTTTTTTTTCTACTGCTCTTCAGTAATTCCTTCTTGCATATTATTTTCCTATGTGGCTTCTAAGCATTAGAATTTCTCTGAACTAAGTCCTGAATGCTACTGTTTTAACTATAGTCCTTAATAAGGGATCTCTCCTTATTTACTTACCATCTATAGTCCTGTGACTCTCAGATTTATATCTTTAGTACTATTACTGCTTCTTTTGTTCACAATTATACTATGCACTATTTCTTGCCCATATTCACTTGAATATGTCACTGTATCTCAAGTCAAATTTATCATCACATCTCTGCAGTTACACCCCTACCCAAGTCTCCTCTTTTACCTTGTCTCAGGCAGGTCTACTTCCTGCACGTTGTCTATTGATACTCAGAACTGCTTCCTCTCTTCTCTGTTTATCTGGGGCTAAGAAAGCTATCAGTTATTAATTAAATCTTGACCATAATTAAGTATATCACTGTGATGGTTAATTTCATGTGTCCACTTGGCTAAGCCATGAAGTAGCCAGATCTTTGGTCAAACATTATTCAGGGTGTTTCTGAATGGGACTAACATGTAAATCTATAAATGGAGACAAACTGATAGCCCTTCTAATAAGGGTGGGCCTCATCCAATCAGCTGAAGTACTGAATAGAACAAAAATACTGATTCTACCCAAAGTAAAGAAGAATTCCTCTTGCCGGTCAGTGTTCTGGATGGGACATTGGCTTTTTTCCTGCCTTTGGACTTATACTGAAATGTACATTCTTCTTGATTCTTGAGTCTTCTAGCCTTCAAAGTGTACCTATACCTTCAGCTTTACTACCTTTCCGGCCTTCAGACCCAGACTAGAACTAAACATTGGCGCTCCTGGGTATCCAGCCTGGCAACTTAACTCACTCTCCACATCTTGGGACTTTCCAGCTTCCATAATCACGTGAGCAGTTACTTAATTACACACACACAAACACACACACACATTCTATTGGCTCTAATTCTCTGGAGAATTCCAATACAACCACATTTCCCAGAGTCTCTCATCAGGATGATTTTTTGTTCCACCAATGGGAAGCATTTGAAAGGGGATTTGAAAGATGGAAATGGAAATATCAGATTACCCAGCAGCAATGAGTGTGAAAATAAAGACCATCCAAATGAGATCAAGAGAAAGCTATTTATTTAGAGATCGATATAACAAGGGAGTCAGGCACCATCACTCACATCTGGCAGTGAATCAAAGGCAGGCCAAGGAGTGGGGAACAGAGGGAAGTCTTCAAGTATGCTGTGACTGACGGTTGCTGCCACGGGGAAGCTTTAGGTAGGCTAAGTAGAAGTCAGGCATCCAGTGTGATTGGTAATGGTGCATACTTGGCTTCCCCCATTAGTCCTAAACTGGAAGTGGGGACAAAAGTTAGGAAAGCGATCAGTTATTAATTAAGTCCCGACCTTTTGGCTAACTGCTACAGGGATTGTCACTGGGTTTCCTGGGCTGCTGCAGCATATTTTTGTGTATGGTGTAGCCATTGTCTGTTTTTTTATTTGATCTCTCAGTCACCCTTTGCTCTCACTTGTGAGAGGATGTCCAATTCAAAGAAAGCTAGAGATTCAGATCTTCACCACTTAGAAATTGTTTGGTTATCTTCAAAGATAAGTGTATTGCAAAGTCTTCTTGATCTTTCTGTTTTGTATCATCATGGAAATTATCTGATCAGAGAACACTTCTTTTAAAGAATTTAAGTCTCTGGATAGAAGGCAACAGACAAGCACTGTGATCACTATGACCAAAACAAAAAGACATTTAACAATCCCTGTTAGGTGCTTTGAAAACAGGAACCCCAATTGGTGCAACCCAGGCCAGAAAAACAAATCTCATAGGCCGTGAGGGCTGAGCCCAGAGAACCAAACAGCTTTTTCCTTAAGGTGAGGGACAGCTTCTTCCACCTTGCCTGGATCATTAATCCAAGTACAGTAAGAAGTGTTAGCAATAAGCACAGATACCACCAAGACTAGCCAATAAAAAATCTAGACTAATGTTTTTGTCCATCACCATTCATGCCAATGAGTTGGGACTAATCTGGACTCCATGTGTGGCAGAGGTGGTCTCATTCGTAACTTCTGCCAGAGCAAGTTCTGTGCCTGAAGAGCCAAGAGAGACATCCTTTGGAGCACATATCTAAGTTGGAATTTCTTGGATTATATGTTTGGATTTGTATTAGTTTCTTCCAGGTGGTAAATATTTGGTCGATGGCCCCATGAAGTTTGTTGAATTCAAATTTAGACTTACCTAGGGTCTGATCAATGTAATGAAGAACCATAGACCAGGTAGCTTAAACAACAGAAATTTATTTTCTCATGATTTGGAGAGATAGAAGAACCAAGATCACCGTATCAGGGGGGTTGGTTTCTTCTAAGTGCCTCTTCCCTTGGCATGCAGATGGCCTTCTCTTTGCGCCCTCCCTAGGTCATTAGCCTGTGTCTATATCCTAGTCTCTTCCTATTAAAAGCACAAATCATATTGGTTTAGGACCCACCTAATTGTATAACCTCATTCAACCTTAATGTACTTTTTTAAAGGCTCTATCTCCAAATATTGTCACAATGTGACATACTGGGGGTTAGGACTGCAATGTATGAATTTGGGGGGCTCACAACTCAGCCTACACCACCCCAAAAAGAATAAGCAAAAGCCATTTATTCAGGAAATGCTATGCCAAGGAAGTCAGAAACTGTCACTTGTGTGTGGCAGAGACTTAAAAGCAGGCAGAAGAGTGGAAAGGTTTCCAGTGGAAAAAAGGGAAGGCTTCAGGTTTGCTCTGATTAAAGGCTATTGACATGGGAAAGCTGTAGTGTTAATTGGAACTCTCAAATTTAATAGTTTTTTCATAAATTGTTCATTATGATCACAAATACTTCCTGCTTAGTGCTGGCAATTAATTACACTCTTATAGAGCTTACAATTTTTAAAAATAGCTCATTATATTAACTTCTGCATATCTTTTTAATTAAAAATTTACAGCATTTCTCCTTTTCTAATATTTTCAGGCTGATCTATAAAATTGACACCTATATATGTTAAATTGATGGAGTAAGTACAATTCATAAATTCTGGAGATATATTTTAAGATCCAAAAATAAATTCCACCAAATGGAAGATGTATGGAGTCCTTAAAAAATAGAGGTAGGGAATATATCCCTTAGTTTATCTAAAAATAAGCTTGCCATATGATTTTTCCTGGTGGTTATGTTTACTCTAAAATTTTTAGTACATATCCATCTAGGGAATGTGAGAAAAGGATGTTAGAATCATTCCTTATCTTTCCTCTTTGTTAGACCTGTGCTCCAAGGCAGCACAATTGAGGAAATAATCCTGATTTTTCTCATTGTGACATCTTTGTTGGAATTTTCACTTTTCCATATTTTACTGTAAAGTGCTTTTGATACATAGCTTGATAAAACAAGCAACAAATGTGATATTACATTGCTCCTTGAACTAATGCATCAGGGACTGTCGCTGTAATACTTCATGTTTTGATCTGCTCTTGAAGAAAGGCTAAATCAGAATAAGGAGAATTAAATATAATTAACTCATCAGACCATGGCAGAACAAAGCAAGTACTCTAACATCATGTGCCATAACAGGGGTATCAAACAGTTGAGGATCAAAGAAAATATTATGGCTTTAGATCATTTAGATTTAACTGGAATATGAAGGCTTAAAATGTATACCAGAATAAATATGGACTTTGTTATATCTTGAGTTACAAGACTGAGTATAATCCCAGCTGTAACTCTGGGGGGGAAACTCCCAGGGCAAAACACCTTTGAAATTGAAATCAGTCAAAGGGAGAAACAAAATGGGAGAAACCCATTCATTGCTTACAAGCAGTCATACACTTCTGCTACCCAGCGACCTGGATGCAGAAAAAGAGACCCCACCCAAGCTCTCTGGTCCAGATATGCCCTGCTCGCCCTTGTAAGTACCTACTGATATGGAGATAACTACTTCTCTCCACCCCTTGGAAACGCATATTGATATGGAGATGAACTAAGGCCAGGCAAGAGATTCTGGAAATATTGCAATTTTACCCACACCAGCATGTTTATTTTAAATTGTTTTTTAATTAGTTTTTTCAAGCACATCATTATATATAACTTAATAGGTAGATAAGTTATATAATTGATTTTTATTTCATCCATAATATTTTTAAACACCCACCAACTTTTTTAAAACCTTAAAAATCTCTAATTTCATATATGGTGGATTTTACATAAAATAGTATATAAATATGAATAACAATAATTGACATATAAAGAGTGCTTAATAAATGCTTCATATAGCCTCTAAGCATTTTACATGTATTAAATCATTGAAAAATCACACAGCAACTAATACAAAGTTAACAAATTTCATTCTAGGTTCTGAGAATTTACATCACCAAAACAGATCTTATTAATTAGATTAATTAAAGGTATAAAAAAACAAGATGTTCTAAATCTTATTGATGAAGCAAAAGGTTAATATATTATTTGGTTCTGATAGTGGCTCTTAATTAGATAGCTTTAATCTATTTTAGCTCTCCTCCTTGTCTTTCCATCAGCAGCTGGAGGCACCTGTTTATTTCTGCCCTCAGTGGCTCTGGCATCTGGCCTGCAAATGCATACTAACCTTATTTGCCAACTCTGAACAGCATGCATAAAATCAAGAATAAGTAGATCCTGTCCTGGCTTTTGTATTTATGTTAGTTTTTAGTATTTGTGCTGGTTTCCCGGTCCATTTAAAACTATGATGTAATGTTTCTATCAGCATACTAGAACTTAAATGTTTCTTCCCAAATAATCTGAATCTTTAATTTCAGGCCTTCAGGTAACTATACCTTTCTGGTTGTCAGTTGGTAGTGAACTCTCCTAGATTCCACATCTGATCTTTCTTTCTGCATAGCCTTCCAGTTAATCACAGAAACCTGAATGCTGATCTCAGCATGATCCTTTGTTTTTTACCCATTTGTTGACTTGTTGAAAAACACTGAAGAAGCATCCTCTATATAACAAGCACCACATTAAGTGTGGCAAATGCAATATGGTAGCAGTCATTGCCTATATCTCTTGAAGCCGTTTCCTACAATAGATAAACTAATTCTCATTTCCCCTTTCCTAGAGAACCTTGATTTCTATTAGATTTCCTATCCTGTATTCTGCTGGCAGTCCATATTCATTTCCTGATCCAGGACCAATAAAGTATCTTGGACCTAAGAGTTTTAAAAGAACTGAGTAATTAAATTGAACTAAGATTATCACACTTTTCATTGTGCTATAAGAAACACAGATTGTTTTTTTTTCTGCTGAAGGCATTTAAAAATCAAAATTCTGCCATTCATTAGCATTCCTAATAAAGGAGAGACTGAACATTTTAAGTAACATACTGGAACTTTGGAGGCAGCCTAGTTCGTTTAATGCTCTAGGGAAATATATTTATTGGAATTTTGAAGGGAAAAAATATGAGGCAGACATCCTTTTTAAGTATGCATAATGTACAAGCACAAGAAACAAAAAAGATACAGTCTTAACGAATTTTTCCCTTGCATAAGCATTCCATATACATGATCTTCTTTTGAGTTCAGTAGAAATACATGCTGCTTTTCCAGGTTTCCCTTTTCGTATATGAAGAAACAGAGATGTACAACAGTTAAATAATATGGCTGAGATTCTGTCAAGAGGGTAGATATATTTTATTACTAGAAAACAAAAATGAGGCACGGGAAACAAAAATCATGAATCCAATTTAATTCTTGGAATGACAAAAAGTCTCTTTCTGGAAGCTTCTTTAAAAATAACCGTTTTTTACTGACCATTTAAACCGAAGGTCTACTAATTTTTCTGGCATGTTTAGGTAATAAATATTTAGGCTCTGTGAGCCATGCAGTTTCTGTCACAACTATTCAACTCGGATGTTGTAACTCAAAAACAGCCATAGATAACAAGTAAACTGATGGACATGGTTGTCTTCTGAAAAGCTTCACATAAAAAAACAAGTGGTGGGCTGGATGTGAGCCTTGGGCCATAGTTTTCTTACTTCTGCTTTGGAGATGGATCAAATATGATGTGAATTTAAAATCTGATAGACATTGAAAAATTCCTCACTCATAAGATTGCATCAGTTGGTCTATCAAGCAAAATGATTTGCAACATCTTCTTGTTTTAATATTAATTAACTGGCAAGTGGCAAGAAAATTGCTGATAACCTGGCTATATTCATCTTAGTTCCTTTGTAAGAGCAGAAACCTCAGTTAAAGCTTAGGTTTTAATGATTTTTTTTTGAAAGATATATCCCAAGGCAATGAGACTGAGGAAAAGTGTTAAGTGAGGCAGAAAAAGAAGAGAGCAAGTACAAGATGCTCTATTACCAAGCTGGCTGCTCCTTCGTAAAGAAAATGTATTTCAGGCTCACAGGAGAACCCTGGAGAGGGTGTACAGAAGAAATCATTGTTTCAGAACATTAATTCAGAGAATTTATTAGTCAGTCACCCTATGTATTGTATCCCATTGGTCAAAGTTTGCTCCATACGATTTTAGTTTTCCTCAATCTGTGAATTGTATCTTACACAGCTTCTGGAGAAATCAGCACCTTCCTCATGTTGTCTTGTACTTTGTCTAAGCCCAGAGGCTCCAGATATTGGCCTTAGTTAACAAAACTACACAGATCTTAATAGAATGGGTCACAGAACTAACACACATTTAAGAGGAAGTATGCACCCAAAATCCAGAGCATGGGTCAGGTTGAGATAATTTAAAGTGTAGCATAAAATGTGTCTGATATAGTATACTCCTTGAATCATTCAGGCTGCGTGCTTACAATGTCCTCCCATAATGCCTCTCCCCTGTACTAGAATTTCTAAAAAGTGAGTCCCTAATAGGGAATCTAAAATTCTAATGAACTGTATCTCCTTCAAGATGGTAGCTAACTGTGATATCCTAAAGAACTTAAGACTAAAATACACATGGAACAATCCACAGTCCTTTCTCCTGAAGCTCCTCCTGAGGCATTAATTGGTATTTATCATCTTTCTCCTGCATCACACATTCTGAGCATCCCAGACTCCTGTGAAAGGACTTCAACTTGGCTGAAGGTGGCCTTCAAAAAGAAATCTAGAACTTCATTGCTTAGAGGCCTGGACCTTTAGTGATCACGCTCCCATTGGATTGTTGCTACTAAAATTCACACAGAGAATTTTCAAGGGGTGTGGAATAAGTGGAATTGAGTGAATCCTCCTCAGCCTAGAGGTAAGTCTCCCCAGCTGAATAGGTAGAATCAGACATACAACCTCAGCCTGTACAGTAAGCAGACGTGTCTGCTGAATCAGTGGCATGAAAAAGTCAGAGTGGTCCAGTTGTAGTGAGAGCTTCTATTCAGTGAGATGCTTTTTGTGTTCTGTTGGCAGATACTGCCCTTGAGAAACAGAAATGGACCCCAAGGTTGTGAGGACAGAATTCCATTAAGCGGATTGTTTGGTGAGAAACATCTTTTCAATTTTCATCCTTATTTCCTAAACTCATATGAAGTCACAGTCTCATATATTGGTCATTATTTCAACATACGTGCTGTACCTATGGAATGCCTCAGCAGAGTTCTTAGGGATACATTTAACAGGTCTCTTACTGATTCTAGGTTATTGCACAGTGGTAGAACCAGTGAATCCCATGGTCATAAGCACACTGGAGCAATACATTTGCCATAAAATGAGCCTTTGTCTGAGACATTGTTGTATGAATTAACCTGTTTATAAGTATGGTGTTGTCTAAAACCTCAACTGGAGCTGCTTAGGGAAACACTATGTGCAGAAAATCAAACCCAGATCCAGACTATTTATCAATTCTGATATGGATTTCATCTAAGGCAGATCCAATGTATTTGGATTGTCATAAGTATCTCCCTGAGGAGCTGTGTGATATCAGTACTGAGAATTTGATTATACTATTGGCAAGTCAGGCAGAGACCCGTGGATATAATTTTATCAGACCTGATGAAAAGAGACCTGTATTGTTGGGATCATGCATGAGCTCCATGACCATTCATGGCCTTCCTGTGCTAGGGCTGGGGTGACTGGGACAGAATCTGGAGAACTACTAAAAGATGTGTCATCTGTTCTCTGGAAGTTGCAAAGAGGGCAGCCCGTTGAGAGGGTTTCTGCCCACCCTTATCTTGTAGGGTCATCCTGCGTGGGGCTGTAATGAACAAGTCCATATTTGTGATTAGGGCTGTCCCAAGCAAACCCCCTCATGAGCCACACCCATGTATTTTTCTTACCATAAATTGGTCCTATGGAAACTCTCATTGTTATAAGCTGAGGAAGAGACTTCAGTGTGATGCAAGGAGATGATACGAGTCTAAGTCTATAATTTATAATGCCTCTGAGACCTCCTTGAGTCACACCAGAGTGTACTAGAACAATCTCAGAATAGATCGCTGCTGAGAATGCTCAACCTCAGGACTGTATCTAAAGAAGCCCATCCCATTAAAAATCAGTAAGTCCCATTGCCTGCCGTATAGTTTTCACTAAATTAAGTATTAAGAAAGAAAAAAATGGCATGTCCTTTCTCCAAAAACCCAGGGGCTTATCTATGTGGGTTTACCAAATACTCTATACACCATTTCAAAAAACCTCTGTGGCTTCGTAACATATAATGGATCATTTGGCTTGAGAGACAGAGAAACTCGACTAGCCACCCGGACTTTATGCAGTGCCCTTTCTTTATCAGGATTCCACTCAATTCCCCCAAATAAGCAACCCTTTAAGTCAAGTGAAAAATAGGTTGGATCAGTGTTTCA
The DNA here is from genome assembly GCA_032199065.1 of Smutsia gigantea. Classification (NCBI taxonomy): domain Eukaryota; kingdom Metazoa; phylum Chordata; class Mammalia; order Pholidota; family Manidae; genus Smutsia; species Smutsia gigantea. The sequence goes on from JAVSCE010010417.1 coordinate 85,882, forward strand.
CAACATTTGCTACCTACAAATCCAAAAAGAGCCATGAAGTGCTATGCATTATGAACTGTGATGAGAGGTGAGAGGAATAATGACTTCTTTAGCAGAAAAGGGGTATTCCGAGATGCTTCCTAGGGGACTCAGAAAACCAAAACCTCACATTACTGGAGAACTGGATATGTTATAGACAGAGATCATTGGTCAATAATGTTTGTATTGTGCTAAAGTTAGAAGGAGGCTCTTAAAGTTACCAAGCTGAACTCAACATTCAGAACAGTAGTTTCTTTCATAAGATTCTTGAGAAACAATCATGCAACCTCTTTTAGCATACTTCCCATAACAGAGAACTTAACTTTCTATTAATATAAACTGTCCCTGATTTATCTGTAAAATTGTGAGCCACCTGTCTCTAGTAATATATAAACCCTATTTTGAAAATCTAACATGACAAGGCTGTACTTGGAGTGTGATGTATTATATGACATCAACAAGTGTTATTTTTTCCTTGTCTTACAGTTGAAGATTCCATTTACATTTAGTTGTACACAAAGTTCCTAGGACATAATCAGCAATCAAACTAAATATTGAAATAATTCAGAATGTTAAAATGTGATATCCTTGATTTAAGTTTGATTTTCATGTTTTGTTTTTAGAAACATTATAATTAAGCATAACACTCATTTTTTCATAACTAGAGGATCTAGGAAAATGTTAAAAAATAATTACTGATAGAATGTGAAAAGCTCAGTTATAAAAAAAGTTTCAGAATTAAATTTTACAGTACACCTGCACAAAAGTCATTAAAAAATGTAAAAATACAAATAAAGATAAAATTAAATGAAATACATATTCAGTAGTCTACAGAGAAGATAGGATTATTTATATGGATATGCAAATTAGGTAATAAAAATTAGCATGTATTTTGGATGCAAAGATGGATAGAGATTCTTAAAATATATATGTTTACATGGGTTTTGAGACATATATATGCATGTGTATTTCAAGCCTTAAGATCAATCCCCACCAAAGGCTTTCACTAATTTCTCATTTAATTCATAGTTGCAAAGAAGATACAGAGCAACATATAATTTTCTGCAGAGATCAGAATAAGTAGAATTTTATTTTCACTTTGCCAAAAAATTTACTCTATAGACTTCAAATAAATAATTCACGTATAAAAAAATCTAAAGCTGGGATGGCAGATCTATATTTCCTAATTCATGGGTGTTTTGTGAGTCACAAATTTGCGAGTGCTAAGGAAAGCATAAAATGGAATCAATATTTGGTAGAATTATTTGATAACATTATAGATGTTATAATTCTTGATAATCTTGTAAAGAAAACGCCCACAGGAAGTTGAAGGCAAATTTTCCCCACATTTTGAAAAATAAACTCATTGAATGATGAAAAAAAAGTTAAATTTTGATTCACTTTGTTGACTATTTAGAAAATGGTGTGTCTCTTATATGTTAAGGACCCTACTAGACTTTGGGAATATTTTGGTGAATAGGAGAGATGAGAATCTCTGCCTTTACATAGCTTGAGGACTCTTGGGTTTGGGACAGACTGACATTGAAAACTATATTTACAGTTCTCTAATTGTCATTGTGATAAGTTAAGTCTCAGGTAGTCTGGGCTGCTATAAAAAAATACCACAGACTGGGTAGATTATACAACAAACATTTACTTCTCAGTTATTTCTGGAGGCTGGGAAGCCCAAGATCAAGGTGCAGGCAGATGCGGTCTAGTGAAGTCCCTTTTCCTGGTTTGTAGACAGCTACCTTCTTGCCCTGTCCTCAAAGGCAGAGAGGGGACTCTGGCCTCTTCCTCTACCTATAAGGGCTCTAATCCCATCATGAAGGCTCCATCCTCATGACTTCATCTGAACTCAATTACCTCCCAAATGCCTCTCTTGAAAAGACCATCACATTGACAATTGGGACTTCAATGTATGAATTTAGGCTACACAGACATTCAGTCTATAGCATACTATGAAAGAAGCTTGGAGGGAGTGGATATTGTAAGTTTAAGCAATCCAACCAGTCACTTTATTACAAAATAATAAGACAATTCTGTAAGAAGCCCTACACAAATTGTGTGGAGTTCCTAATACAGATATTCTCTGTGAACTCTCAGATATATTTGATTATGGGATTTAGCCTAAGAAATGGGATAGAGTGAATTTCTAAAGAAATCTAGTTATATTGGACCTCTCATATATACTATTTCAGAAAAACACAAAATATTTGCTAAGTTTCTTTTTAAAAGACCTGAGGTCACAGAAATGTTTTAATAATTTCATTTAATTCTCCCAATAGTTCTGTAAGAACAATCATTACTTTCATTTCACGGATGACGAAACTGTGTTAAGTGATTTTTCCAGTGTAGGGCAAGTAGAAAGTGGGGAAACCAAAATTTGTATCCAGGCTTCTGACTCCAGAGTTCCTGTGCTCAAGTATTGCAGATTTGGTGCGGTATACATTGTATGAGTTTGAAAACATGGCCTTTTAGATCATATTTTTGTATCTATTAAATGCAGGCTTTATTCTGTGTCTTATGTGGCAATGATATTTGATAAGAGGTTTAATCTAAGTATGCATGAACAAAAATCACTTTTATTTCTCTTAATTGCTCAAAATATATCCCTATACATTTCAGTTTGGGCTGACAGGAAAAGCAATAACTGTTTGGTGTCACTCGTGCAAAAAAATATTGGAATGTGTGACTCTTAGTCATCCCTCGTCATAATGTCATGTCTGTCCCCAAATTTCTGATCCTGAGCATGGTATCTGTTATACTTGATCTCTAACTGTCTCTCCAGTTATACAAAAGTACCATCAAAATATGTAGAGAATAACAAGAGACTGCAATAATTTCAAGTTATTTTGGGAATATTTTGATTTGCAGTCAAGCACTAAAATTGGAACACCCTTTGTGTAATGAAATTATCATTCTATAGAATTGGTGATCCATGTTGCTAATAAGGGATAGGAGAACCATTTGCAAAGAAAAATACTGGACTTCCTTAGAAACCCAATGAGTAATTTAGACATTATAATAACTCAAGTGATCAGTATATCTTTCTTTTAGTCCACTCCTGAAATATATATATATCAGTATGCCTCTACAATATTACTTATTAAATAACCTATTTCTTGTGAGCCACATCCTCCACTATACTATGAGTACTTTGAGGTCTTAGACATTGTTACCTTCTGATTTCCTTAGTGTCCAGCACAAGGACAAATACCTAAAGGTACTCATTGTATCCCAAAGAAAATCATCGTATTCAGCCTGACTTCCTAGCTTTGCAATATCAATTTAAAGACATTACAAAAAGACAGCATATTTAAATGTCTACAGCCATAAATTTTGTAGCAAACATATTGTACTTATCTCCTTTTGTTCATTATAAATTACCTTTGTATTTTAATTGATTAAAAAAAGCACAGTAGCTAAATTCAGAAATATTGGCCCATAGTTCTTCTGAATTTTCAACATATAAGTAATTTTTTTCAAGTATGAGTTTTGCTTTATTATATAACTCTTTTATATCAGATAGTCAGAGGATAGGGATGCATGTAAAATGCTGCTTAAATACATGAAGAGTGCCATCAGCAAGATGGCAGGGTAGGAAAACCTAGACCCCCTTTACCTGCACAAACACACTGGTTCCTCAACAATCATACACACTAACACACCATACACCATCGATCATACCTGGCTTATGTGAAAGCAGTCCCATTATATTTGGTGCTCTCAGCATCTATGAATTGATTTCTTTATTATCTGCAAATGATTCTAAGCCTCACTCTGCTTAAGTTTACCATGACACTAATGCAAAGTTCTTGCTCTTGGAATATGCAAATTGATTTATGAACTGAAGAAAACACTATATGTGGAAGTGTTATATATCTAACATATTTTTTCATTCATTGTAAACCTAGGAAAGATTTTATACCCTGCATTTTTAATAAGTTTTTTCCCATTCTATGGTACATAGTCAATAAGAGTTTGTAACAAAAATTTCTAAACCTCTTTTTTCTCAGAAAAGGAAACTACCTGTAACCTCTCATTATGTATTGCTTCAAATATAACTTTATTAGGATAAACATAAACCCAAATTAACTCATTGTTAAAGATTTTTAAGTGATAAATTTCTGCGGAGTAAGAAATATTGATTACTGTGCTTTAAGAAACAGGAAAAGAAAATAGCATATGTTAGTGTATTAGGATTCTCCAGAGAAACAGAACCAATAGAGGATGGAGATATATGTTTATATTTATTTTTTAGTTTATTTATAAAAATATATGAGATTGACTATGAGGAATTGGTTCACATTACTCTGGAGGCTGCGGAGTCTCTTGGTTTTCCTGTCTGTAAGCTGCTTTGCACCTCCTTTTTGCTCGGGCCTCATTGTCTCTGCGTTGCCATCAATTTGCCCGTCACATCTTCTCTTTCCCCACCCCAGCACATTTCGGGTCTCGGCCCCAGACTGTGAGCTCCTTGGGGGCAGGCCCTCAATAAATGTGAAGTGTTGCTGCCAAAAAAAAAAAAGGTGTACTTTAGTCCCAGTCTGAAGGCCTGACAGCCATGGGAAAGCATTCTCAGTCCAGCAGCAGGAGAGCGCCAGTGTTCCATCTCAGACAGTCATGCAGAGAACGAATTCAGCCTTCTCAACTTTCTTGTTCTGGTCTTGCCCCCCACCAGACTGGATGAGGCCCACCCACACTGGGGAGAGCAATCTGCTTTACTCAGTCTACCAATTCCGATGCTAATCTCTTCCAGAAACACCTTCCCAGCCGTACCCAGAAATAAGGTTTAACCAGGTATCCAGGTGTCACTTGGGTTGCTCAAGTCCACACATAAAATTAACCATCATAAATAGTATGGCTTATCATTTTGAAGAAAGCATGACAGCATCATACAATGTTAGAGTTGAAAGGTGTATGAAAGATTATATCAACTCTTTTTCCAAGTGAGAGAATGAGTTCTTTGAAGAGTACGTGTATACTCTGATTAGGAAGTGGCAATGTGGAGCAGAATCTAGTTTCATTGCTTCCCCATAAACTCCTGTTTTTTTTTTTATACCATATGTCCCTCAAGAAAATTATTTTCTTTGGGAAGAAATTTAAGAGAATGTATGGTGAAAGAGGAGTTGGTAGCAACATGCATCCTCATACATTTTCATGCCCTCATATATAAAATGGAGGTAAATAATTGTGCTAATTTTAAAGGTAGGTGGAGAATAAAATGTGTAAAGCATTTAGCATAGAGCCTGATGCAGATAAAACCCCATAAAATGTTAAGTTTTATTCTGACATCTTTAAGAAATTGTTTCCCTCTTTTGTGGAATTTCCATTTTCCTATTTCTTTACATTTTCTCTGGAAAAAAATTACCTATCATGCCTCCAGTATATATTTTATCAGTCCGAACCCTAAATGAGACTTCTGAGAGTTGCTTACATGCCATTATTCCTTTTCTCATTGTTAAGGTCACATTTCTGGGGACCTTAAATCCACCATACCTAAACGTTTTTTAATGGCTCTTGGGATTAGCAGTGACCTTTGTCTAACCACAAGCCTAATTGCTTAGAGGTTGGTTCATTTATATTAGAAATACATACCCTCACATCTAGAACACGTAGGTATACGAATAAAATATTTTTTCATATTGTAGGCTGGGTAGACAGTGAGTCTGTCACAAAATTTAACCACGAACCTAGTATGTGCCAGAATTGTGCTAGGGGTTTTAATATATATTGTCTCATTTAATGGTCCCAGCATCGTTACGCTTTAAACCTTTTTCTTTCTTTAATTCCCCCTTCCTTCCATTCTTCTTTTCTCTTTTTTCTTCTTTTCTTCTAGTCATTCTGTAAACATTGTCAGCCTTAACATGTGCTAGGGAATGTGCTTTCTGCTTCCAAAAAGTGTTTTAAAATAGTGATAAAGATTCCTATGTTTTAAATTTTTCTGCAGTAGATGACATGATATTGTACATAAAAAAACCCTAAAGTCTCCACTCCAAAACTACTAGACCTAATATCTGAATTCAGCAAAGTTGCAGGATAAAAAATTAACACACAGAAATCTGTTGCTTTCTGATACAATAGTGATGAGCTAACAGAAAAAGAAATTAGGAAAACAATTCCATTCACAATTGCATCAAAAAGAATAAAATACCTAGGAATAAACCTAACAAAGGAAGTGAAAGACCTATACCCTGAAAACTACCAGACACTCCTATGAGAAATTAAAGAGGACACTAACAAATGGAAATGCATCCCATGCTCTTGGCTAGGAAGAATAAATATTGTCGAAATGGCTATACTACCTAAAGCAATCTACAGATTCAACGTAATCCCTATCAAAATACCAATAGCATTCTTCAATGAACTGGGACAAATAATTCTAAAATTCATATGGAACTACAAAAGACCCCGAATAGCCAAAACAATCCTGAGAAGAGGAATAAAACAGGGGGAATTACACTCCCTGACTTCAAGCTCTACTAAAAGCCACAGTAATCAAGACAGTTTGGTATTGGCACAAAAACAGATCCACAGACCAGTGGAACAGAATACAAAATCCAAACATTAACCCAAACATATACTGTCAATTAATATATGATAAAGGAGCCTTGGATATAGTATGGGGAGTTGACAACCTCTTAAGCAGCTGGTGTTGGCAAAACTGGACAGCTACATGTAAGAGAATGAAACTGGACTACTGTCTAACCCCATACACAAAAGTAAACTCAAAATGGATCAAAGACCTGAATGTAAGTCATGAAACCATAAAATCTTAGAAAAAAACATAGGCAAAAATCTCTTGGACATAAACATGAGCAGCTTCTTCATGAACATATCTTCCTGGGCAAGGGAAACAAAAGCAAAAATGACCAAGTGGGACTATATCAAGCTGAAAAGCTTCTGTACAGCAAAAGACACCATCAGTAGAACAAAAAGACATCCTACAGTTTGGGAGAATATATTCATAAATGACATGTCAGATAAGGGGTTGACATCCACAATATATAAAGAACTCATGCACCTCAACAAACAAAAAGTAAATAATCCAATTAAGAAATAGGCAGAGGATATGAGTAGACAGTTCTCCAAAGAAGAAATTCAGATGGCCAACAGGCACATGAAAAGATGCTCCACATTACTAATCATCAGAGAAATGCAGATAAAAACCACAATGAGATATCACCTCACACCAGTAACGATGGCCAACATCCAAAAGACAACAACAAATTATGGTGAGGATGTGGAGAAAGGGGAACCCTCCTACACTGCCGGTGGGACTGCAAATTAGTTCAACCATTGTGGAAAGCAGTATGGAGGTTCCTCAAAAAACTCAAAATAGAAATACCATTTGACACAGGAATCCCACCCTAGGAATTTACCCTAAGAATGCAGCACCCCAGTTTGAAAAAGACAGATGCACCCCTATGTTTATCACACCACTATTTACAATACCCAAGAAATGGAAACAACCTAAGTGTCCGTCAGTAGATGAATGGATAAAGAAGATGTGGTACATATACACAATGGAATATTATTCAGCCATAGGAAGAAAACAAATCCTACCATTTGTAACAACATGGATGGAGCTAGAGGGTATTATGCTCAGTGAAATAAGCCAAGTGGAAAAAGACAAGTAGCAAATGATTTCACTCATATCTGGAGCATGAGAGCAAAGAAAAAGAATAACTGAAAGAACAAAACAGCAGCAGACTCACTGAACCCAAGAATGGACTAACAGTTACCAAAGGGAACGGGACTTGGGAGGATGGGTAGGAAGGGAGGGACAAGGGGGAAAAAGGGGCATTACGATTAGCAGATGTAATGTTGTGGGGGCACGGGGAGGGCAGTACAACTCAGAGAAGACAAGTAGTGATTCTATAGCATCTCACGACGCTGATGGACAGTGACTGTAATGGGGTTGGTGGGGGGGACCTGATGCAGTGGGGAGTTTAATAACCATAATGTTGCACATGCAATTGTAGATTAATGATACCAATAAAAAATTATTCCTCAGTATAATTATTTTCTCATATTTGTATCTGTAAGATTACCTGTAGGGCATAATGGATAGCTATGGGTTGTAATTCTAAGTGTGCCAGTGGTAGTTAGGGAAATTTTCACAGAAATGGTGACCTGAAGGTGATGGGTGTGTTAGAGTGGTTTTGAACCCTCAGTTTATCATCACATATGAATTGTATATTCTTGGATGAGTGATTTGATACCCATTTTGCTCATCTTTAGATTGGAAAAAAGAGTGCCCACCTGGGAGGACTGAAATAACAATTAAAAACATCTTACCTAATCCAGTTTAGGGCATGTGGATTTCACAATTCATCCTAAATTAGGATGTTTGCAAAAGAGAGTGTGTGATAAAGCACATGGAGAAATGAGTAGAAGGAAGATGAAATAGTCAAATAGAAAGTTGTTAATTCTAGGTCATAGAATGGTGAATACTTACGTCTGATTTTTTGTGCTCTGAGAGTAATATTCTTTCCATCATACCAAAGTTCTCTTATTTGTAAGTAGCACTGGTCAGCTTTTGTCTTACAAAAGTATGCTGAATATAGGGCACAACTGCAACTATTTCTCTCTCTCACACACATGCACTCATGCTCACAAACACATGCAATAAACATACATTAAGAAGATAATAATTTTAACAATTTTCTCTGGTTTAAAATAGAATTATTTACATAGTAGAGGAAAATCCCTCTCTTTAACAGATTAAAAATATCATATACCATTAGTAGGGAAATAAGCAGGTGTGTTAATTTCTTCCAGCTCTTTTAAATAATGTCATGCATAATGTATTATTATTGCAAAAAATAAAAATAAAGGAAGCATAGTGTAGTTAGTGTTTGCCAATTTCCATGCATGACTGCCAGAATACAGTTGTAATCTTTGCAGGTAAGAAGCTAAAAACATGTTCTTAAGGTATTGATAAGAAAATGTCTCTTACAAATAAAAACATTAGCTTTAAAGTATTTTAAGTACAAAGAATATTCTAAAGTTCAGCCTCAGACAACAAGAGGCAAATAGAGAATATCATGTGTATCATCAAATATTCTTTGCAAATATTTCTCAATAAAATAAAGAAGATACTAAAGGAAATAAATGCCTTGAGTAATATTGTTTTGCAATCAAAGGACATGAGTTTTTAAATTAACAATACTACCAACACATATGCATGCACACATACACACACCCCTTATTTGGGTACATCTAAATGAATGACACTTCACACACTTCATGTCTAATCATTGAAAATTGTAGGACATCAGAGATAAAGTTTTGTGAGAGAAAAATAAATCATGACATATGTCACATACAAAGGATTGGAAATGAGAATGATATTGGACCTTCAAAAAAAATTAAGGAAATGAAGTAATGCCTTTCATGCAGGAAAATTATCTTCAATCCATCCCTCTATACTCAGTCAAAAAATATTGATCAAAAGTGTGAATCTAATAGGATATTATATGTCCATTATACTTCATTAAAAAAATGTGTGAATCTAATGGTATTTTTTCTGATATCTGTGGTTTAAAAAATGAGTGTCCCATTTACTGCTGCTAAGAGACCTATTAGGAAATGTTCTCTACCACAATGAGGTATCATATTGAGAAATAATATGTGTGATCCAGAAAGCAAGGATTCAACAGAGAAGTGAAGTGAAAGGAACAAGCAGAATGCTACTGATAGTTGGGCCTCCAACTGGAAAGAAGTCAGTCTAGGTTGCCAATGTCCAAGATTGAAATCTGCAGACAGGAAATAAGCAAACAGAAAAGGCATTAATTCTGAATTACACCACATTTTCAGGGGTTTTATGTTTAGTTCGAGATCTTGGAGAAAAGATTGGTTCATTAATCCTCATCAAATTAAGATCTGCTTTGTAAAAGATACTCAAGAAAATGAAAGTTTAAGCCACAGATTGGGAGAGAATATTCATACATCATACAACCAGCTGAGGATTTGTATCTCTAAAATGTAAAGCACTCTTGAAATTCAATAAGAAGGAAACAAACAGCCCTATTCAGAGTAGGCAAAATATTTAAAAAGATGCTTCAATAAAGAACATACGCAAATGGAAAAAATAAATGTTGAAAAGATGCCCAAGATTATGAATAATTAAATTTAACCACAGTGGATTATGTGTTAGAAAAATCATATCACATCAATGGACATAGAAAAAGCATGACAAAATCCAACAGGTAATCATGATAAAAGCTCTCAAAAAGCTAGGAATGCAGAGGAAAGTCCTCATTTGATAATGTCTACAAAAAGCTACAATTAATATCATATTTTGTGGTGAGAAATGAGATACTTTCCTTCTAAGATCACAAACAAGACAAGAAAGTTCTCTCACCACTCCTATTCAGTAAGCACTGGAATTCCTAGTTATTGCAATAAGACAAGAAAAGCAAATAAAAGGTATGCAGATTAATAAAGAAGAAATGAAACTGTTTCTACTCTCTTAAAAAAATCTCTTGAAACTAATGAGTGATGATAGCAGAGTGCTAGGTACAAGTTAAATACAAAAGTAAATTGTGTTCCTATGTAACAGCAATGAACAATTAATATTTAAATGAAAAATCAGTTATAATAGCACAGAAAAAGATAATTTTGAAAATATTTACAAACCTAGGTGCAGAAAATATATTAACACTGATGAAAACTTAAATAAGTAAATGGAGAGATACTCTATGTTCACTATTTTCTAGCTTCAGTATAAAGATGTCATTTCTTCTCTGATTGACCAAAAGTTTCAGCACAATTACAATTAAAATCACAGCAAAAGAAAAAAATCATAAGGTAAAAACTAAGGAAATCTGAATAAAGTATGGAGTTACTATTACTAGCTAAAATTAATAATGTTGCCTCATTAGTCGTGACAAATGTATCATACTAATGTGAGATGTGAAAAATAGGGGAAACTGGGTACTGTGATACAAGAACACTGCATTCTTATAATTCTATATATAAAACTTCTCTAAAATAACTCAAAAAAGTATGTGTGTGTGTATATATATATATATATATATATAAAATTTGAAAAAAGATTAAAGAATTGAATGTACATTCTATAAGGAGTTAGACAGAACAAATAATGATTTTTAGAGTGGAGGACTGCTTTCACTTTGTAAGGTCCTCAAAAAAATATCATTTTAATGATCTGTTCTATTTTTTAACTTTAGTAATAATAAAATAAAATAATAATAAATTTGAAAATGTCCAAGAAAAATAATTTATTCTACATTTTTATCATTTTTATAGAGAGTTCTTTGTCTTGCATATGTTAGAGTCACATGATAGTTTGCTGTTTATATCATTTTATCTTTGCTGTGTCTGTGTTTTGTTTCCTTTTCCCTTTCACTATATCTTTTCAGTTAATTTCCTTTTTTCCAACAATTTTGTAATGGCTCCAAACTTTCCTCTTTCCTGATTGAGTTTACCCTCCCTTTAATTTCCTTAAAACATTTAAGAAATGAATCACCTTGAATTTAACTCTGTGATAGCATTTTTTGTTTTATTTTCACATAAATTACCTTGTGAATAGAACCACTGTCTTCATTTGAGTGAACATACCAAAATCTGTGGACCTGTTTTGATTTTAAAAAACATAATTTTCAAGTTTTATTTTAACATGTAAGGTGGAAATGTTGCAGATGGGATTTTCTTGATTTTGCCATTTTTCAGTCAAGATCTGAAATACATAAAGGAAGGGCCCCATCCAGGCCAGTGACACTGGCCACCACAGCCCCTATTTGCTTACTGTTCTCCATCCAGGCCAGTGACACTGGCCACCACAGCCCCTGTTTGCTTACTGTTCTTGACATTCAGATCCTCAAAGATTGTGTGCCTCCAGCAGATTCCACAAGACTTAAAAATCATTTATTTAAGAACTCCGCAAGGGTTAATTCTATCTCTGATAGAACCAAAAGATAGAAAAGTATACGACTTCTATGACATTTAATATTACCAAGGAATAAATTTTAGAAAACAGAGATTGGTACCTGAAAAGGGAAAATAGTTTAACGCTCAAAACATTTTTGGCCGTTTAGTCACATACAGACTCTGGGTTATCTATATCTTAGCTATTTAAATTTCAATGACAGTTCACTATTTTAACAAATAACTTTTTTTTTATGGAAATGAAAACATATAGACAAAATTTCACCTAATTTGGAAAAAAGAGATTGGGAATCTATAAGATAATATTCTGAATTAAATAAAAGAAAGGAAGTATAAAATAAGGCATAATTTATGCCAGTTTTTATTTAGTAAAATCATTTCTGTTTTCTAAAAGCAAATAACCACATTGGCAAAGGTATGTTGCTAGCAAGATCATCATTTTCTGTTTAATATTAATATTTTCAATATGTGGATAATGACAATCTTCCTGAGATAATATTTTAAAACATTAGAGTATTACTAAATGATTTCTGATTCCTTGGAATGTATCTGAAGTGTCAACAATAATTTATGCCTCTTCATAGCATCCTATATGAAATTTTTTGATAAAATTTTAACACAAGAAATAGAAGAGTTAATATAAAATCCATAATAGTTAAAATGACAGTTAAATTAGTTATTTTAAATGAGTTAAAATAAATAGTTGAAATGATTAAAATGACTCCTTTGTATGGCATATTCAGTTAGTTTACTAAGTTTCATTAATTCTTGCTTGAATGATGACACATTGATTTTTCTTTCCATTCCCATTATCACTTTGAACTGAGATACATACTAACTAGATTATGGCAAGTATAATTTAGATTATTTTCTTAAAGTGACTTTTAAAAAGTAACTGTAAAACATTCTAGAAAAATATATGATCTCACCCAATAGATAGGACATGTGAACTTGAAAGAGGTAAATAAAGAAACCTTAATGTAATCATTTAAATTCTCATTTCAGTCATCTACAAAATGGGAATAGGAATAGTAATGTGATTATGTTCAGATTATTTGGATTATATTGAAGGCCATACACACACACAGGCACACATAGTTATGGTAATATTGTTTGCAAATTATTTTTTAGTCTAGGTTACTTACAGAAAACCCATTTTAATTCACAGAAAACAAACTATCTCTCATAATATATGTATTCTTTAATAATAGCAATTTAAATGTTCAGGCCTATTAATTGAACACTTGGAATAAAAAGGAAAATAGTTTTAAAATAATAACAGACTACATTTAGTTCCGGGCCATTTCAGTATGATAAAATAGTATCATAAAATTATGCATTTTAAAGTAAATAAGAATGAACAGAACAAAGAGTTCTGACCTTATTCCCTCCCTAAACCTAATCCCAAACACACTTCATTATTTAGCACATCCTTATGACACATTGTTTTGTGCCTCATTCCACCTCCTAACTTCACAGATCCCCGAACATTCCTGATATACCCCCATTCTTAACTTTGTTTAGTTTAGAATGCTATCAAGGTGAAGGAGAGAAGTTAAATGATTTTCAAGGAGTAGAATGAAGGCATATTTTTGTTTATTATTTCCTGTTATAAAGGCATTTCATGATATGAAGACAAATGGGAAGGGTACTCAACCTAGAGTTTTAAGGTAAAGCTTTTTGCAGGAATTGATATCTAATGAGATTTTACTTGCCCCTTGCTGATTTCTTTATTCACTCACTTTCTTTCATAGACAATTTGATTTCAAGGAATCTTCCACATTGGATTTTTCTCTTAATTCTTATAAACCCATCTAATCACTCCTATTACATCAATTAAACTACATTATAATTATCAAATTTACTAAACTCATTGCATTATTTAAATAAGTTCTAACTCTAAAAATTCTGGAAATATTTTCCTCCTATGTTTTCCTTAACAAAATATAATTATTTTGAAATATCTTCTTTCACCTTCTTTCATCTCTTGAACATTGTTCTTCAGTATTTTATCTTTCACCTAAACCCTTTTGTTTGATCTCAGGTCCTGTGGGGAACCACGTTTTGAATATTGTTTCTCCTAAACTGGCTATCTCATCTCCATGGTTTCTACCTCAACTTTAATTTGAAAATTTACCATTTTTCTGGACTCCCTGCTAGAATTTTCATCCTCCATGCCATTGGTATCTATACTGGGATTTCTAAAACACATTTTCCTTCCAACAACAAAATTTCAATCCAACCTATAGTGTCCAAAAGGTATTGTGCCCTTTCTAGAGGTCAGGCACAAAACATTATCATTTTTATATCTGGTCATTTTATCTCCTACATTTCTTATTTTTCATTTTTGTTTATATTTTATCAAGTATAATACTTTATAAAAAATACTACTGTGATAGTGACATGTCATAATGGAATGAGAAATGAAAAAGATCAACTACAAACTCATTAAATGCTTCCATAGATCATGATACTATGTATTGAGAACAATGCAAATGATTAACATACATTATCACTAATTCTTACGTGGTTATCTTTTATGGGCTATTATAATCCAAACACTGTAATAGGCATATCATACTCAAATTATTCTTTGTTTCTATAAAATTTATTTATTCAAACCTATTTATATTTTAAAAGATGTCATTTAAGATGATTTGTATATGTGAAAGGAGGAAATATTACATATGTTTTAGTTTAGTATTGACTATAACTTGGTCTTCGTTTGTGAGAGTAGCTTAACTACAAAGCTAATATAAAAATGATACATCTCACATCATTTGAAATTACTGAATAGTTATTCCTCTGAAGTTTTATCCTGGTAGCATCACTGCCAAGTAATATTATGGTTGTAATTATGTACAGTGCTGTGAATGGCTCCATGATAGTCCCTGGATTTCTAGACTTCTTGGCTCAAGAATGTTTAAGATGGCAATATCACTTGGTAACAACAGGATTCCTGATTTCAGCTCTTAAACACACTATGAACATTCTGTGTGTATTTAGAAGTGAGCAGAATGTCATTTGGCTTGCTACTTAGGACAGGGATTGAAGAACTGGGTCACATACCATTATACTTAACCTTTTGATTCCAAATTGCAGCTCCTATCTAAATGCGTCCACATGTGATGTTTATATTAATCTCTTTCCTAATGAAATCCAAAGCATTTTTTTACTCAGCATATATAGATACACATTGACCTCATAAAGGTTTTGGGGTGTTTTTTTTTTGCTTCTGTTTTCATTTATTTAAATTTTCTTGAGATGGAAATGTAATGCATCAAGTCACTTTCTCTTAGAAAATATAAATGCACAATAATTAGGGACCCAGAGAATTCTGAGAAGCATGGGATTAGTCATGCTGTAATGCGAGCTCACATCTGCAGTTAGTCTAAAAATGTCACATAGACCCAATTCTGTCTCAGTGTAAATGAAGTTTGTTCCCTAGCATTTCCATGGTGAAGTAAATTGGTGACTTTGTTAAACCCATTTACTACTTAATTTTTTATTGTATCTTTTTCAAGTAGGCTACTAGGAAAGGAATGCACCTGCACCAGTTGATACTACTATAAATTGAGATTTACAGCTACAAAAGTATTTCAGTATAGTCTAGTAATACCTCTATTTTTACTTAATTAACATTCTCTCACAGTTTTCTCACTGTTTATTTCAAATCTTGTCTATCCTCTTTATTCCAAACTCATCTTCTCCCTCAATCACCTCCCATCTCATAGAGAAAATGCCATAATATAAATTCTTCAACTTTCTGCCCCCAGTCACAACCTCAATAGTGTACGATAATATTGCTACTTGCCTTCTACTCTGCAGTGTATTCATTGCCACTTATCTTCTTCCATTCTGCTTTATCATCTCCTGTGTGTCCTTTTCATGGTTTAAACAAGGTCCAGTATTTCCCATTAAAAAAAAAAAATCTAAAAACTTTACATACATATTGAATTGTAAAAATATGTGATTAATGTGATCAAACTTAGAATTCCAGCTCAGCTTTCTCTTCTGTACATACATTTTTTATGTACTATTGATGTCTGGATAGTTCTACATGAAAATCACCTAGGTACATTTCAGTTTCAGTATCTGGAGTGATTCTGACATCCCGTTCTTCCTTCCCATCTTGTTTCTTACCTGGTCTCCTGGGTTTCTTTCTCTCTCCTTAGGTCAACAGCCTTCAAGACCTTGTATTTTACCATTTCAATACTTCTGGACTCCACGAGTATTGTTATAGTTTTACTGCCACTGTATTAATCAGGCCATCACTATCGTTTCACTACATTAGCGCTACAGCCTCCTCCACAAAGGTCCCAACTCTACCAGTTACACCCATCAAATACATTCCTCACCCTGCAACTGAACCACTGCCATTAAAATAAAATGTGCTTTTGTTAACCCCCTGTGTATAATCTCAAGAGGCTTTCCATTGCCCTCAGATAAAATGGGAGCTCCTTAACTGACAATGCCTGCCCCTTCCTGATGTAATCTCATTCTAAATCAAGAGCTTATATTTTATCATAATTTATTTTCCCTCTGCACTTAGAAGCTCAACTCTTCTTACTCCCCCAAAGGTATCCAGTGTTACACCCATCTTAAAATTTTTAGATATATTTTTTTTCTCCTGGAATCATCCTCTCTTGGCAGTTTCCCAAATTCCATTTTGTTGTCCAAGCTTATCCTTGTTTCTTATTAAATACCCCAGCTTCATGTTCTATAATGCTTTAGGCTATTCTTTTAATAGCTTGAAGATTTTGTTTACTTAATAATTCTGTGTCCTTCATTAAGTTCTCAGTTATTTACATGGATATCTTATTTCACTTGGTCATTGATGAATTCTTGGTACCTAGCATATTGCACATAGATCAGGATGAAATATATTTGCTTAAAGTATTGTTTAAACTTTAACAGCATTATTAATTTAAATATAGAAGTTTATGTTTTGGGGAATTAGCATATTTGAAATAAACATGATCATCCATAACTTTCAGTTAAGAAAATTATAATTTTACCTTTTCCATATGTGTATTAGGTAATATATTATTTATACAGATTTATATTTTACATATTTATAATATCCACAACTGAATTTTCAAAGAAGTAATTTACAACTCAGACTTAATTTCCACATGATCTAGAACAGCCATTAAGAAATTAGATCATAAATATTTGACATGAATTAACATATTGTATATCAGTATAAAGTCATTTATTTTAACAATATTTGATCATTAAGGTGTAATAGAAAATGCTTGGATTTTGAATGTGACAAACTTGGATTTTAATCTAAAATATGCCAATTTATTTGCTGAATGAAACTGGACAATAACAAATCAAAAGCTACCATTTATTGACCTACTTGTATATGCTTACATAGTCTAATTCAATCGTATACACTGCCTTTTTAATTCAATACTACTACATTAATTTCTCTAGTATATTTAATATTCTCACTTACATATTATTTGTTAATCAAGTAGATGAGTGATTTGCACAGAGAATAGCCTCAATGAGTGGTAGTTACTATTTTTTTAATTTGGTCAATATATTAAATGTCAAAGTCCCTGTTTGGTTTCTTGTCTCTGGGGGTGGTGATGCCTTCCAACAGTGTCGGTCCCCCTTTCATACCAGTAGTGAGTGATGAAAAAAGAAAGTCACTACCATCTGTTTATCATCCTTTTATTATTCTATTTTATGCTTCCTTTTCCCTGTTTGCCTATCGCCCCTCCCACCATTCCTGCAGAAGTTAGGTGAAGACTCATTCTAAATTTATTCATTCATAAACAGAACGTTCTATGAGTCTTTTATATATGTGGGAGGTCCCACCTCTGGTATTAAGTGAACATGATTTGTCACCAGCAGGAACATGAAGGCTTATGTGTGTATGAACATTACATTTAAATCATTTTAATTATTTTATGCATGGTGTTTTTAAGATGTTTTTCTAAAACTAATCAGAGAGGAATACTTATATCTGAAGAACATTAAAACTGTCCATAAAAGAAAACTCTTGGCTGTCGCTGCATTTCAGTTATGTTGAAGCTTGATGTAAAGAGCACATATCAAAGTCTCCAGCAAGTTGATGGTTAATTATGGAATGACACCAAAACTTCTCAGAAGCAGGTCATGAAATGCAACATACCCTTGTTACATTTTTCCTGGCCACCTTTTACAAAGAAGGTGCTTAGCTTCTAGTGGCATAGACTTTGCAGAAAACAGCTAACAATTTTCTATATCATTAAATAATTGAGGAAAAACTTCACTAACAATATATGTTTTTCAGTTTAGAGGGATATTTAAAACAGCTGAACTCTACTCTTTCTTGATCAAAATCCATTGTCATCAAATCCCCTTGCACTTTGGGAATTAAAAAAAAAAAAACAGTCCCCAGGAATCCCTGAACAAAATCTCTGCTTAGAAATTTCCAGCAATACTGAAAGCCCATTTTGCAGTAATTCTTTATGACAGTTTTGTGAGAGACTGTAAAATACAACTGCCCAAAATGACTAACAAATCAGTTATGCTTCTGAGCCTGGTGGTTCTTCACAGCACATTTACAAATGGAAAAACAACATGTAAGTGGCAACTGGTGGAAGAATGGCATCCACAACCCTCATCATATGTGCTGAATTGGACACTAACAGAAAGCATCTGCATGGACTGGTATGGAGACTGCTGGTTTGGGGATGTAAATACCAAAATGAATACTTCAGGCAACCAGGTTGTTCCCCAGATTTGTCCTCTACAAATTCAATTAGGAGACATCCTTGTAGTATCTTCTGAACCATCTCTTCTATCTCCAGAAATAAATTTGATGAATGTTTCTGAAGCATCATCCAGTAACTGTCTTCAAAATACCACAAGTGAAGATCAGTTACTTTTTGGTTGCAAACTAAAAGGAATGCATACTGTTAATTCTCAGTGGCTGAGTGTTGGGACACATTATTTTATCACGGTAATAGCAAGTGGCCCATCACTTTGTCAGCTGGGACTATGACTCAATGTGACGGTGAAAGAGCAGTTTTGCCAGGAATTTCAGAGTTCACCGTTTTGCTCTGGGCATGGTAAATGTCTTAGTGAAGTTTGGAGCAAGACATACAGCTGCCATTGGCACCCTCCATTTTCTGGAAAATACTGTCAGGAACTTGATGCATGTTCTTATAAAACGTGAAAATAACGGCAGTTGCATTAATAAAAGAGGAAAATGGAATAAGCAAGGATATGAATGTATCTGTCACCCACCATTTACAGGTAAGATTATTTTTTTTAAATAACAGTTCTTAAAATAGGAAAATAAACTGAATTGGCCAACTGTTTCTTGCAGAAAAACACAAGCTACATTTTTTTTTAATATGTAGATTTTTTTTTTTAAAGAATGGGCTAAGTTTAGATTCTGGACATGCAAAAATCCTATCAGGCATTCTCTGAAAGAAGTTTTTTGCTTATTTAAAGGGTGTTTTTTAAAAATACACATTTTATCCTGAAATACCTATTTTCAAAATATTTCCCTAATCTACTCTTAATGTCTCATATATTTAGAGATAAGATTATCAGAATAATATTAGTCATTGATTGAAATTCCCAAGCTAATGGCATTTGGGTTAAACAGTTTTGGGTGATGATGTGGAAATGAAATGCGGATCTTGGTGAAGGAATATAAAGAATTATGTAGTTGGAGGAAGGCAGGACATGGCCTGGGATAGTTAGAGAAGAAAATATCATTGTGAGCTGAGAATAACGTTGTTAATAGATGGTGGTGTGGCAACTATGAAGTGATAGATAATAGTGACAAGGAAATAAAGAGCATGAAATAATTCCTAACTAGTTATAATAAGGTAAATAAGGGGCAGTGATAAGGGAAGGTTATAAAAGGAAGCTATTTGATGAGTAGATGAAGCCAGAATAAAGGAGACCTATAAAGAATGTAAATTATAAGACCTGAGGCTGAAGTGAAAATTTAAGGGAAAATAAACTATTTATATCTGAAAGTGTCCTAGAGAATTTGGGTCACCAGAGGAAAATGAGGAGAAGCACTGAGAAATGTAGGGAATATGTGATGTTTGGAAACTTAGGAAAGGGTTTCTTTTAATGGGATTTCCAGAGGTCTGGCATGGAGAGTTATAGTAATAATGGGTAAGACAAAGATGACCTAACAAAGGGAAATATGGGCACGGTTTCCAAGGATAGCTGGGAAGACAAAGAATGAATTGGTAATGTATTTTGGTCAAGAGAGAGGAAGAAGTGTGAGCAGCAGATATGACTGGAGCCGATCAGGTTAAGGGATGTAACTGTAGTTTTGGGGGACGGTCTTCAAAGGGGGCTTTGAAAAGATTTTTCTTTCATGTGCCTGGCAGGACTTCACGGGAGTCACATTTGAGGAGGCTGTATGATAAAATGGAATGGAATACCTCAATAAACCATTGTGAGCTCTAAAATTCACCTAAGCCTTTCTTTCAAAGAGTAATTTAATTTCAGGCTTTACCGTAGGGAAGTACCAAGGCCATTCCTGAAGTTAATCCCAGCCATATCCATCCAACATCCTCTATAACTGGGTTCAAACTCTCATTGATTTATTTATTTTTATTTTTATATGAATATATATTTATATGTACATATAATATATAAATCATTAAATTTTAAACAGAAAAGTAACTGATATAACATTATTTTTTAAAATATGAGCATATATTATGCCACTTTAATCATCAATAATTACTTTAACTTTAAACTGCAGATGATAGGATTGTAGGATATGTAGGATTGCCAGGGACTCTGAGAGCATTCACTATATTAATTTGCTCATACTGTCATAACAAGGCACCTCGGTCTGTGGTTTCATCAAGAGGAATTATTTTCTCAGAATTCTAGAGGCTAAACTTTTGAGATATAGGTGTTGACGGTGTTGCTTTCTTCAGAGGCTTCTCTTCTTGGGTGGTGGGTAGCCATCTCTTCTCCTTGTCTTTATATCATCTTCCCTCTGAATGTGCTTGTGTGCCCAGATTTCCTTCTCTTCAGCCATATTTGATCAGGATCCACCCTAATTACCTCACATAGTCTTTATTACCTTTCTAGAGACCCTGGCTTCAGATACAGTTACAATATGAGGTCCTGGGAATTAGAATTTCAACATAGGAATTTGGGGGGGGGGGACACAATTTACCTATTATGCTAAGATCAAAATAGGACATGACCCACTGAACATTATACTTTTAATTTATCTTATTTTATTTTATTTTACTGTGGAAAGAACATTTAATATGAGATCTGCCCTCAATGCATTTTTAAGTCTACATTATATTATTGTTGACAGTAGGTGCAATGTTGTACAGCAGATTTCTAGAGCTGATTCCTCTTGCTTGACTAAAACCTTAGGCTCCATTCCTCTTCAGGTAGTATAAATCTTTTGCATTTTCCTCTTTTGAATCATTACCTTGACTAGATGAAAGGGCTAAGACACAGTATGCATATTAATTAATGTATCACTTTGTAAAATTACCACCACAATGCTACCAGTGTATTTTGAAGGACTGGTACTTACATGTATTTATATCATTTACTGTCAAAACATGATTAGCAAATTCAAATTATTATGAAATTAAAGCTCAAATATCAACAATCAGAAAAATATTTAAATATTATAGTCTGGGTCAGAAGATGGAAAACTGGGATCAAATTTATTGAAATTAGGTTTTGTTTCAATTTATATACATCATCATGGAGCACTATTCCTTAATTATAATTAGATTTTGTCAAAATTTAGATATTCATTATTAAAGAATTTGGGAAAAGTTGGTTAATTATACATTATTAACTACTTATGTATAATGCAAATACTTTTAATCTAGTTGAAAAATTAATTTTCTCTAATTTTTATAGGCATAAATTGTTCAGGAATAATTGGCCAGTGTCAACGACTTACCTGTTTGCATGGGAATTGCAGCAATATTACTGCAAATAGTCTCATTTGGAATGTGATGAGCCATTTTCAGGTAAAAATGCATATATATATTTAAAATTAAATTTGGACTATTTCATTTATTTCTAAAAATACAATTTTAGAGGTTCTATACTCTGAACTTTCTTCAGGCATAAGTCTAATCTATTTGGTTAACAGTTAAAATTATTATTCTGCTCAATATTCCATCATATAGGAAAATATGGATACAAGTTGACAAGTTGTTCACCATGATAAAATATATTTCGTTCTTAAGTACTAAAACATTTTTAGAACTAGCACACATTTTGAACATATTTGCATAATTATTTCTAACTTATGTCCTTAGGTAACATGTCATTATAGACAAATCCCCTTTTAAGAAGAATAAAAATATTTTGTTCCTTCTCAAATGGATTTAAAGATGTGAAATGAAATCTTTGTTTAAATCACTAATGTCTTAACTATTGATTAAATACTTAAGCAAGGAAAATATATCTAAACCATTCCCATCTCATCTCTCAACCCTTCTACAGTTTTCTGTTTCCTGGGAAATAGAGTTTACCGTCAGTATGTCTGTTCCTCTTCAAAATGTCTCTAGGCAGTGGTGTCTCCCGCCACATTAGACACCCAAAGACTCCTTTTGTGGGAGTGAAACAAAAAATGCATGTTCCCAAATTACAGAGAATGGTAACATCTCTGAGTGTGTCTCTTGAAGGTCATTCCACTAACTGAGTCAAGTTGAAATTTTGGTAGAGTACATCAGCCACTATCCCATAGTAAGAGGAGCTGGTAACAGGGTAGAGAGCAAAAACTCCAACTGTCTTAAAAGAAATCTTTTCAGGTCTTTTTTTCCCCTTAAGTATCATTTCCTTGAGATAGGTTATGAATTAAAAAATGTTTTATAATGTCTTACCATATCCTGCCTATATATGGAGACCGTATAATTTATCTTCCAAACCATAGCATTTTTGAGCCAAAGATGTAGTGAAGAGCAGTTAAAATTGTATGTGTATGTTTGAAATATTTAGTCATTGACTGGTAAATTAGTTTCATTAATTGGGCAAACATGTAAAATAGTTCTACCCCAAAATTATTTTTAAGTAAAATTCTTTGCAAAGAAAATAATCATGACGTTATCTCTGCAAATCAAAGGGTAATTTTTAAACAGACTTTATATTGACTATCTGAACATTACAAAATAATGTAAGCAGAAATTTTGCTTAGATATATTTATCTCCAGTACTATGTTCTTAGTATTTTTGTGAAAAATGAATACTTTTTCAATATACTATAATTATAGTTTTTCACAAATTATTTATGCCCTCTTCAAAGTTGCATTCATGATGAATAAATTGGATTGCTAATGCCTTCAACTGAATCTTCTACTATGACATTCTTAATTGAGAACATTTTCATTAACACATGTTGAAGTTCCTGTTAATGTCAAAGGAAAATCTAAATGGAAATGTAATGCTAAATGGAAAGTATCCTCAATTCTATTTTTTGTATAAAATATATCAATCAAATATTTTCATATGAGCCATATTTATATCTATTCAGAAATATCTTCTTTGAGAAACATTTTCAAAGTTAATCCTCATCAAATAAATGATCTCTATATGTGATCCCTTTGAATGGCCAAACGTAGGTGCTGTGAAGTTGTAGACATTCTCAACCTGTTTCCATTATTTTCTAGCACATAAATTTTTCTTTGAAATTGAGATGCCCCCCAAGTGTTGTTTCCCACAAGCCCAGCTATTCTAAAGCACAGTTATAATATTTATAATCTTGTGCACTTTTGAACTTAATGAATTTCTTGTCTTCATTGTGTTGGCAAGAATAAATTTTAATATCTTTTTAAAAATAAGTTTAACACACTAGAACTATTGTAGTGGGAAAGCAGCCGTAGAAAATATGTAAATGAATGTATTTATCTATGTTCCAGTAAAGATTTACTTACAAAATAGGTAGAAGATCTTACTTGTCTCATAGTGATAGTTTGCTGATCCCTGATTGATACCATGCTTCTATAGCAAGAACATAGGGACAACTCTCTATAAACTCTGTGACAGGATTGTTTAGTCGTGATTTGTCTGTCATTTAAAGCACAGCATAACTCATAATATTCTGTGATTTCTACTGAGCCAGCTTATTTGAAGTCAGGTGGGTTTGTGCTCATAGGGCAACATTACCAGATCTTTCTCCTGCCAACTTAGATATTTATGGCTGCTTGAGTATTCAGAATCCCTCAAGCTCTCCTTAAATGAGAGATACAATAACTTTACATCTGGAAAGAATTGGGAAAATCAAGGTAAGTTATCATTGGCTAACTTGCTAATTTATCCTCATATTAAAATAATATATTACTTATATGTATCTCACACTCCCAGAAAAAACCATGGCAGAATTTAAAGTACAAAGTGGAGATCTATCAAACCCATCTCTGTCTATTTTAATGCAACTGTGAATAATAGGACTTGATTAGAAAATCCAGTACAAATGGTAATTTGATAATTGGGGAAAACTGATATCTTAACAATATTCTGTTTTACACATAAGGATAAACTGGTGTTATCATAGTTAAAGTAGGTAATAATGACCCTGCTAGAAGAACTAATAACTATAATAGGTGGAAATATTTTTTGGTACCTATTGCATTATTCTGTGACTTAAAGCCTTAGCCAAAAATGTATAGTAAGTAACACATTTAAAAATTTTATAAAGTTTGTAGGTATGTGTTTATACTTGTATCTATCAACTACCTATGTTTGTATCTATCCATCTATCTGTTAAGTTATACATATTTTCTAATCAGTTTCTTCAAAAATCTTCAGAAACTAATATATGTATGATCACTTTGCCCACTGTGATGATCTGTGCATATTAATATGTATTATCTGATACATGAGACAAGATTCATAAATGAGATTATGTTTCAAAGAGTCATTTCAAAAGTTCAGAAACTTTGTATTTCCAATGTCTTATCAACTGATGATTATTACATAAATTAGCCTTTATGTCAAATTTCTATTACTCTTGAGTTTCATTCCAAACTGAGAACTCTGAAACTCATTTCTTTTGGGAAGTTATGGCTTTCATGCTAGAAGCAATTTGATAATCTACATGTAATGCAAATTTAAACCAACTGCAAAGAAATAAGTTTAGTATGCTAACCCTGTTTTAACACTTTAGAAAAAACATATTTTTGATTTTTAAGACACTTCAAATATTGTGAGAGCATGAACAAGAATAAACCATGAGGTCAAACTGCAATTCCAGACATTATGAAAGTAAAATTAAGAATTAAAGGTCTAATCTATAACTGTGTGAAAATGTATTCATTGTTTCAGATTTGAAATGTTATACAAGATTTATTTACCCATAAATCTTATACATGGATTTATATATAAATTATTTATACATTATTTATAAATCTTAAAGTGATATTCTCTAGTTTTATAACTTCATAGGTTTATTACAAAAAATTTTAGTATGTTTTTGAGCAATTCAAGGAACTATTAGGCTTATCATTCTGTATGTGGTCAGCACCTCACTTATTTTAAAATCTTTTCAAATATGAGTTTGACATAGGAACAGATCAAACTCATTTCTAATTGTCAGAAAATAAACTTTTCAGTCTTAGTTTAAGATTAACTTACAGCTGCAAAGAATTCGTTTCATGATTCAAGAAGGTTTATCTGCAAGGCATTTTGGGATCTCTGCATCCAAGATGACTGATGTACAGACTGATATTGGAGGAATAATTAATTTGCAGGATGCGATAACCTCATGTTTCATTCAGACAAGTAACTAGAGGTCCAGTGTAGCTAGTGAAGAATACTGTAACACATTATAGTAAAAATATTGCAAGATGGTCTTTTTCATTATTTTAAATCAGAAGATAGGCAGAATATTTTCCAATGTAAAATAGATTTTTCCATTTAAAAAATCCCTATGACGAGTATTATTTATGAAGAATCATATTTTGTCCATGGAAAGGAAAGCTAGCAGGAACTAAATCAGATGTAACTTCTTTTTTCATTTTTAATAAATAATCCTATCTTGAAACCCAATTCTGATACAGCTTGGAAAATTAATCTATCAATTCAACTCTAGCTCTAACCCCTTGCTGTGCGAGGAATTGAACAAATCCTTGTTCTTCTAAGTGTAATTTGTTTAATATTGTGAATATTTAATCCTGTTACATGAGCTAATGGGCACACCACATGTACAATTAACTCCAAGGCTTAACATTCATAAAATTTGGAGTTGAAAATACAGCAAATATTTACACAAGTTAATCTAACACATTTAATGATGTGCATACTTTTTTAGGCATTGAATAGGAAGGAGTTCATGTACTTTACTCTGGATTGTTTCTACAGGAACACTGTCAAACCTCAATTTGTGGAATTTTTCTTCTTGACTTTCTGATCACTGTGGTCATTATCGGCATTGATTGTGACCAATAGTTCTACTTATAGCTTAATCCACAGTAACACTAAGAAACAAAGGTTCTGTATCTATTTACTAACAGTTTTTTTCTTTTTATGTTTAGTGGGTATTGTGTTTCTTGAGAAACAGTTACATTTCCCAAAGTCATAAAATATTCTCCTATGTATTCTTCTGGAAGGGCTATAGTTGTACCCACTCTTAAGGCTGATGATCCATTCAAAGGTAAATTTTTGTGACTCATATAAGGTAGGAATCAAGCTTCTTTTTCTTTTTCATGTAGATCCAATCGTTCAGCATCATTATGGGAAAAGTTTCTCTTTAGGCATGGATTTACTTGGCCTCTTGGTAAAAAATCAGACATATATGTATGTGTCTATTTGTATATCCTCTATTCTATTTCATTAGTCTACTTCTCTTTCCTTTAGCCAATAAAGCCCTCTCTTGATAGAGATTTAAATTAAACCTTGAGGTCATGTAGTGTGAGTCCTTCAACTTATTTTTTTTTCATGAAGATAGTTTTGACTATTCTAGATCCTTTGCATTCCCGTATAAATCATAGACTCAGTTTGCCAATTTATCTGAAAATTCCTAGCAGTGCTTTAATTCAGACCATTTTGAATCTGTCATTCAATTTCGCATAATATTCAGTTTACCTATCTATGAACATGCTGTATATCTCTAATTATTTAGAACTTTGCTAATCTCTTTTAGTAATATTCTATAGTTTTCAGGGAAGGAGAATTATACTCAGAAAATCCTTAGGATTTTCTATCCAAACAATTCTGTTGTCTGTAAGTGAAATTATTTTTATATATTCCTTTCTAATATTATACCTATGATATTATTTGATTGTCCTATTGCACTGGCTAGTCCCTTCAATACAATGTTTAATAATAAAAGGGGCATCTTACTCTTTTTCTTGATGTTAAAAGACTAGTACTCAGTATTTCATCATTCAATATAATGTTAACTGTAGGTTTTATGTAGATGTCCTTTTCAAATGAAGGAGTATTTATAGTTTGTTGAGAACTTTTGTCAGGATTGGATGATAAAAAAAATAAGAGATAGGGGGCTGTTCTTAATCTTAAGGGGTTTCAATATATTATGAATCTCTTCTGACAGACATACTTGAGAATAGTATGAGGCAACCTTTTTTTCAATCTGGAGTCACAGGGTTATATTCAAGCATTATACTCTTTTGTTACCATAAATACAAAGAAAAGGATCATAGTTTTTTCTCTGTGTTTTACTGGGACACTGGTAGGAATAGTGAAAGAAATATATAATCTCTTAAAAATGAAACATACACTCTTGCTACAAATGGCCATGTGGATAATATGAATACCTGCCTATCTTTGATTCAGAATATATTGTTTCATACAAACTATGCAAACTGCATGATTGCATTGTTTCAATTTAAAGTGAAAAATAGGTTTAAAAACTTCTTTTGGTTTTGTAATAGCGAATGCATCAGTGCCTCCCCTTGTAGAATGTTGAACTATCATTACTGACAGATTTTCTATACATTGCAATAATACTGCCTATATAATTATGATAATTGTTATAATTTTCTAGTTGTAATTCATCAGTTTCAATGATTTAAAAATCACTTGATGACTGTCTGAAAATTGTTGGGGGTTGAGTTCATTCTCTTCAGTTCTTGTCCCTGCCACATCAAAGAACTGAAAGACAAAGACACAGTAGTGAAGCAGAATGAAAGTTTTATTTGAATACACTCCAGAGGAGGAGAGCTATAGAGTCAAGGTAAATAAAGGCAGGTTTATTTTATTACACTCCAAGGGAGGAGTGGGCTAGAGTTAAGAGAGACAAAGGTAGGTTTATTTGAATACACTACAAGTGAGGAGAAGGCCAGAGTTAAGGTCAAAGGCAGGCTGCTTACTGTGAGTCTCTTTTATGGGGTTTTTGGCAGAGCAGAGAAGTCCTTGATTGACATTCTTTGGCTCTGGGGGCCTGATCTGATTGGAGGATTGAAGACATGGGCTGCACTCTGACATTTTATCCTGGGAATTTTGTCCTCTGGGGAGTGCCTGTGTCTTTCAAGTCACTCTTGGTCCCTGTGGCTTCATTTAATTAATCCTCTGAGTTATATGGCTCTCTGGCTTTATTTGATCAACTCCCTCAGTTCCTGGTGGACCCCACCCTCTTTTCATCCTGCTCAGATCTGTCTTTCTGCCTAACAAAAATGACTGATGTTTCCCCTATATTAAGTAATTTCTGTTGGTACAGTGTAAGACTTTTAATGAGTTTGTGAATTCTATTGAAGTCTGCATGTTTTAATTCTTTGTTCAAGTAAACAGGTATGACAGTTTATATAATTCCATGCAGAAACTCTAATTACTCCATCTCGGGATTTTGAAATGTGTTTTATAGGGAAAAAACATAAACTTATTTTTTAGATGCAGGAATAGTTTTGGACATATGGCTTCCACTTTTATTTAGTGAAAAAACTTGAAAGTGAAAATCTTGGAAGTAAAACTTACTGAATGTCTCACCTTTATTCTATAGGTAATTTTGTTACTCTGTTTTGCCTATTGATACTCAAAGATATTACAGTTTCACATGCTGGCTGTAAAATTCCTTTACAAGATTACAAAAGTATAATTACAAACATCATTTTAAGTAGATATGATCACACTTGATTTCTTTAAATTGCTGATTACATTACAGTGATCAAAATTTCCAATTTTTTACAACCTACTTCCTTATGGCCAGGTTTACCGTAATGACTCCATCAACTTCATGTTGTATAGGTTCAGGAACAGTTTTAGAAACAGCTCTAAATAAGCATTTCCTGATTCAAGACAACTGTTTGCAAACGATATAATACACTTTGATACCAAATTGTACTATAATTTGGTAGAATTTTTCATCAAGCTAAAGAGTAACTTCAACAATAAAAGGGACAATAAATTAAATTAAGATATACATTTTTATCAATTAAGTTTGGAAAAGAAGTAATTTATTTTTCTCTCACTTATGCATTAGATTGATTCTAGTGGTATCTGCCCACGCACGGAAGATACATTTTGATGGTTATACCGATATACTACATATACTTGAGCTTAAACCTTATTTTATTTTAAATATGCATTTAGACCAATTTTATTTATTTGATATATACTTTAATTTCTAACAGAATCATACTTGTTTAAAAAACAAAATTCAACCAAATAAATTAAAAAATCTAATTGGCTTTATTCATGAATCAGTCAGCATCCCCTCTAGCAATCAGGAGTAGAAAATGTAAGTTTTTATAGGAAGGAGGTTGGGGCAGAATTATTATCAAAAGAAAAGAAAGGATTGTTTCAGACCAGGTCATCTTTGAAGGTGGCAGGGAACCTGCATGTTTTTATCAGGCAGATTACCTTACTAGGCTGATCAGAAAATTTCACATTAACTGTTAAAAGGTCACATTTCTGAGATAGGTTGAAACTAATTAAGTTTGATTTGCTGTAGTACTGACTCCATTTTAGACTTCTTGTTTCTTTTTTTTTAACACACTTAATTATCTCACTTAATGGGAGTTGACTACCTAGGAGGAGGAATTGTTTTATTTGATGAACCTTGTCTTTGCTTATCAAAGTATAAACTAGGGCTCTTAGGAGTTTGGACCACAGGAAATTAATTCTGACTTTTAGGTACACAAGAGAAAAAAATCACATTAGTGAGAAAGCATAAAGCTTGGGAGAGAGACCATATTATGAAAGACAATGTGCATAATAGCCAATCTTGGGGTTAAGTATGAAAGATAATAAATCATAAGTGAAAAATGACATAACCAATCAGTTAATAAGATGGAGTGATTATTCTCAAGGGCAGTAAAATAAAGTTCTTAATGTTTGACTTTCTCTCATTTGGACTGCATCCTTTCTGTCAACTTTTCCTGTAACTGAAATCACATTTTTATATAAATGAGATAATTTATATTTCCTTTGATGTGCTTGCTACATGGTTGAATCCTGTCATCTAATGAATTTTAAATAATTTGTGAGTGAGTCATGTTCAATGAAGAGTTCTTCAAAATATTCAAGGCATATTATTAAAAGCTTATTAAAATTTTCAAAAGCTTGAACTAAAAATTTTTTAAAGTCAAAATATGTTCCACAAACTCTTCCATATGTTTCTAAAATTTTAATGATTATTTTAATGAAATTTAATGCCAGGAAATATAATTTGTAAAATATTTATAAAATATCTCCTCTTTTGTAATCACAACAGCACACTGTCTTTCAAGAGTAAGTGTGGATATTCCAAACCTAATCTCAATTCTCCCACTGTGGTTTTGTTACTAGACCTAGGTTACATTCAGACTTAGGAAAAATAAAATAAAATTGGATTCCATCTCCATATTATTGTACTATTTCTTTTTAAGGATTGTCCAACTCAGGGAATTTGTTTTTGAGGAATAATTAAGCAAAGTCATATTCCAGTGTGTCTCATGGTTACCTTCAAAGAGCATGAAAATTAACAATATTATATTAATATGTATACAAAGAATGAACTCTTTATTTAGTAATTGAATGATGCAAATTAAGACAAGATACATGGTAAATAAATGCAACCATCTACATTTAACTTTATATAAAAGAGATAACAGCATAAAACATAGTATAATCCAACCAAATCTTTGATATCGTTTAGGTCATATATTTAGTTTCTGGTTATGTTTCATTTAGAGCTGAAGCTAATAAGGAAAATTTTATGAAATATACATTTTAAGGTAGATAGTTGTGGGTAAAATTGAAATATTTCCAGAATCTCTTGCCTGGCCTTCCTTAGTGAATCTCAATATCAATAGGTGTTTCCAAGGGATGGAGAGAAGTAGGCCATCTCCATATCAATAGGTGATTACAAAGTGGGTGGGGAGCAAGGGCACACCAGGACCAGAGAGGTTTGGTGGGGTCCTTTTGCAGCTGGGTCATAAGAGACATGGGTGAGCAGAAGTAGATGACTGCTTGTAAACAATAAATGGGTTTCTCCCATTTTATTTCTCCCTTAGACTGGTTTCCACTTAAAACGTTATTTGCTTCAGGGTGGGAACAAATTTTCCCCCCAGAGTTAATATTCTAAGATGTTTAAGCGACAGCATTACTACTCTATTTTGAAATTAACAATATCCTGAAATAAATATTTTGCTAGAAGTAGAATAGTAATTTATAAAATCACATGATTTCCATGAAGAGCAAAATACAAAAAACTGTGATTCAAGGTAGAGGGAAAAATCAGTCACCTTTACTCTAATATTTTATTTTATAGTTAGCAATATTTTTATTTCTAATTGCTCTGGCTTCAGTGCTAATGGGACTGTATCCTGAATTTTTCAATTTTGGTGTAAATGTTCTTTCTGATCACAGGAAATTTCAATGTAAATTACTATGTATCAAAGCAGGAGTTAGTGAAGAGCTGGTTGTGATATGCTAAGCAAGTTGTCCAAGAACAGAAAACCACTAATTTTCCCCTTTCTCCCAATTCAATTTACAACCCTGTTTCTAGCACTTATCTACATTCATCTTCATTTTATTTTTAGCCCGTGCAAAATTTGTAAGCCATCCTTTTTATATCTCTGCCTTCACATGAAGAACTGCACACTGTATTCACATCCATCTTCCTACATGAATTTAGCATCCAGGTAACAATTTCCCTTTTTGACAGCGCACTTAATGACTTTTACATTTATGTGGATGCCACTTCAAATACTAGTTTTATGATTCACTCTCTTTGATTATGCTAACATATAGCATCAGTCTTTATATCAGTTTAGTTGCTTACCATTTTCAAATTATTTTTGTCTCTTGACTTGCTAACACAATATTAACCATATATTAACATCTAATATTTAAATGAATATTGTTTTTATGCAAAGAATTATTGAGATGCATGCAAGATTGAATAGGTTGTATCAAGGACATCAAGCTTCATCAATTTTAAGACCAATCTAATCTAATATATTAAACTCATGTGAATTAAATAATAATAAAAATGTCAGCTATTATTTATCATTTACTATATCCTGGGCATTGTGGTAACCATTGCATGCATTATTTACATGTAATCTTCAAAACAAAAGCACATAATAACTGTCATTATACTTCCTTTTACATTTATTAGAGAAAAGGATGCTCAGAAAGCTTTCATGAATTTAAAAATTTCTCAGAACCACATCTACTGAGTGGGAAAAGGAAGGTTTCTGAGATTATTGATATTAGCAGAATTTTCTCTGTAATGCCTAGTTGTAGATAACATTTAAGTCACTGGCAAAGACCTTTCTATTGCTTGTAAGTAGTTCTTTAAAGCAGGTATTTTTAAAGGAAGATGGTATCATCACAAAGTCTTCTAAAAATACCCATTTCCTGAGAAACTGCTCTTTTATATCCAATCTCTAATATACAGTTTTAGAAATCTATAAGTGAATTTTAAAGTGCCACATGGAAGAAGCTTGTACATTTTTCTTTGATATGATTTTAGGTCACAGTGCAATCTGGCAATTTCTAAATTTAGGCTAAAGCTAGGGATTTAAAATCTTTGGAAATTTACTTACATCATTTCCTCAACAGATGCTTGGCAGAAGAAATGGCTATGTATAGCTGAGAAAGAAAGTTTTTTGAGGATAGTGAGAGATTTGTTCAGGTTTGAATTCCTCAGGCTTATTTCAATTATATATTTTTTCTTCTTATGCTGCAGGTTATTGACAGTGTTAAAGGAAAAGTATCCCCCACCTTGAGAAATACAAAGTCAATATTTTAAAGAAATAAAAGAAAAAAGTATGATTTTAAAAGGAAAATTACACATAATTTCACAGAAAGTTCATGTGAATTTGATAAATTAGAAAAAGTGTACATTTCTTTCATTCTTTGATTTTTTATCCTATATTTTATCTATTTTAGATTTGCTGACCTAAAATATTTAATAAGAAGATACACAGGGATGTTAGATTCTTGCACACTTCCATTAAGTGTCTACTAAGAACAAAATAAAATAGAAAAAAATGTGATTCAAGGTAGAGGGAAGAATGAATCAACTTCTCTTTGTCATAGTATTTTATTTTATAGACAGGAATATTTGTTTCCAACCTAGTTAATGTTTTTTTTGTTAGACCTCTACAGAGACTGCACTACTGAAGTCAATTTTGCTCCTTTCACCAGTTGATTTTGCTTTCATTCTCTGAAACCTACTGACCGCAAGAAAACTAAAGTCTTTATATTATAATCCTACATACTAATGGAGTTTTTAAGGGAGTTGCTATTTGTGAATAGATGAAACAAGATTGAGTAGAGGACAGAGTTGAATAGAGATAAGGTTCTGATCTATTAAAAGGCAAAACATAAATATAGATTTTGGGCTACCAATTTGGGGCAAAAATCAGAAAATGGATGATGTGATTTTCTTTCTACTTTTCAGTGATACAAAGACGAATTGTTTTTATCCTGGTTACATTAACCTTGCTGTTGGTAGACATTCAGATTTGGGATTAAGTTGTGCTTAAAATTGTGTTCTTATTTTCAATTTTTACATATATATTTGACAGGGTATAGGAGCTATTTTACTTTTCATTACAACTCATACATCCTTGAAGTCAGATAATATAATTTGCTATTTTGTGGTCCATAAAATTTCACTACTGGATAAATGATATAGTCAAGGAATACATTAAAACTATCTACTCTGTGTACCTGTTCATCTAATCCCAAGAAGCAGTATTAAGAACTCTTGGCTTCATATTTCCCATGCCTCCCATGTTCTTGGTTATATGTCTGAGTCTGCAATTAAAATGCATGAGTATGTATACTTTTAAATGATCTATGCATTAAAAGGGAGCTGGATTGCTGTGTCAGATTAGGCTACATGAAATTTATATCCATTTATGGGAATCCAATAGGCTATAAAAAATTGAAAATGTAATTGAACTTTGAGAAAAAGAGAAAGATGGATTTTTCTCTAGGATAAAGATGAAGGAACCAAATCACATGGTTAAATGGATTCACAGTTTTTAAAAACATGTATTATACAGTTAAGGGGTGATATGAAGTATATCCCAAATGTTTCAGACTCAGTGGTCTTTTATATTATTTTTTGTATATTTAAATTTAGTTTTTGCATTTTTGTTTTTAACTACAATTCTTAAAATATGTTGACAAATACTTTAAGGAAATAAATTACTTTTTATAAATACTTTATTCAAAATGTGATTATAAACAACTGTATTTTATATGTTTCAGAAAATATTTTATGCCCAAATTAATCATCCAGTCTCCTTCATTGAACAATATTTATCAGGCATCTGTGTGTTAGGTATTACACTAGGCACTTGGAACATCAGTGAATAAAACAGAAAATATCCCTGTTCTATAGAGATTACATTCTAGTGGACAAAAATAGAAATAAGTTAAATAAAACAAATAGTTTTATGTTAATTAATGGTAAGTGAGTAAAAATAGAAAAATAGCAAAGCCATGTAAGATCACCAAATGCTGACTGACTGAGTATACCAATTTTGTACAAGGTGGTCAGGAGAGAAATTGTTAAGAAAGTGATGCTGGACAAAGATTTCAAGGAAGAAAGGCAAATAGCCATGACATAAGTTGGGAAAGAAAGTTCTAGACAAAAGCAACAGCTAGTGTAACATCCCTAAAATAGCAATGTGTCTAGGGTGCAGTTAGAAGAGTGGAGTACTATGGAATGAAGTCAGAAAAATAATAAGAGTCAGAACCTGAGAGGGCATCTGAAGGACTTTTATTTTGACCTGAAATAGGAAGCCACTGAAGAGTTTTGAGCAAAGGAGTAATGCAGAATGACATCTTTGAAAGGCTCATTCTGGCTGCTGTGGTAAGGGCGAAACATAAAACTGAGGGCAGTGGGAGAGGCAGGGAAACCAGTTCAGAGTCTCCTACAGGAATTCAGATGAGAAAGAAAAAATATTCATGAAAGAACAGTGTTTTGAATATTTGCAAATGAAGAGAAAAAGCTTAATTGCATCATAAAATAGAAACTTTGAGCGAAGTCAACTGTAATAATAATGAGGTTGGAAAGTGTGCATATGTAAAAAATTTGACATACTGACAGCACCTAATAATCGTAAAAAGTATACATATTTAAGAATCTAAGCCATATAACTCACAATTTAAAGTATCTAAGCCACATAACTCACAATTTAAAGTATCTATTGTGAGATAATAAAGTTTTAAATTCAGTGAAAGATTCCATTAAATTATAAACATAAAAGCTGTTGCAAAACTTAAGAATCATGATATGAAATCAAAATGCAGTAATGCAGTGATGATAATGGAAATATTTCAACAAGTGACTTATGCAGAAGTTGTTTCTATGTAGTAATAGACACAATTCAAGGGAAATAGATGTTATAAATATAATTTTAATAGTATTTTCATCCTTATTTGGTCAAAATTTTTAATTTTTATTTTTAAAGTAACATACAGTAAACTTGATTTTGTGTGTGTTGCAGTTCTATGAATTTTAAACATGTACAGATTTGTACAACCACCATTCCAATTAGGATATAGAACAGTTCCAACAATCCAAAAGCCTTCTTCATACTATTCCTTTTGAAGGCACACACTCTCTCTCTTCCCAAATCCTGGCAACAATGATAAATTTTTTGTCATTGTGGTTTGTGTTTTCAAGAATATCATATAAAACAATCATGCATTATGTAAGTTTTTGAGACTGGATTTTTTACCCATTATAATATCTTTGAGACCCATCTGAATATTGCATGCAGAGTTTATTCCTTTTAATTGCTGAGTAGGATACAATTATGTAGATGTGTCAAGGTTTGTTTATGTATCTGCTGATTTAAGGATATTTGAGTTACTTCCATTTTTTATGATTATAGATAAAATTGCTATAAGCATTCATATATAGGATTTGTTTTATTTT
The DNA here is from genome assembly GCA_032199065.1 of Smutsia gigantea. Classification (NCBI taxonomy): domain Eukaryota; kingdom Metazoa; phylum Chordata; class Mammalia; order Pholidota; family Manidae; genus Smutsia; species Smutsia gigantea. Next base: position 122,129 of record JAVSCE010010417.1, read on the forward strand.
CTAGGGTAATAAGCTTTCACCCTATTTGGTAAATACCTATGAATAGCTCTGCTAGGTTAAATGGTAAGTGCATGTTTAATAAGAAACTGCCAAGCTGTTTACCAGAGTGGATACCCTGTATTCCTACTTTCCATCGATAATATTGGAGTCCTTGTAATGGCAGTTTCACTAACACTGGTGCTGTACATTTTCTTTATATATATTTTAAATTCAGGCATTCTGATAAGGATGCAGCACCAGCTTGTTGTGGTACACAATATTTTAAAAGTCATATTTAAAATTTATCCAGTACCATTAAAACTTGAGAATGTATAGTGAGTTCAAGGATTTCAGGGCTAATCAAGGCAAAAGCCGTGATCCCTAGGTGGCAGTACAGACATAGAGCTTTCTTTGGGTTGTATTAGTATCAGTATTACAAGTGAAAAGATGCTTACATCAGGAGACTTTTCAGAGACAGGAGCTCAGAGTCATCACCCAGAAGGCAAAAAGGACAAACTCCTGGGGATGAGGGGAAATGAGGAAGGACTCACGTGTCTAGGTGATGTCACCCAGCAACAATGATAGGAATCTCCAAGTCAGAGAACTCCAAAGGGCAGCCGCTCAGGGTCTTTTGTGGTCCCAGGCAATGCTTACCTGAGGCTAGCAAATGTCAGGTGCTGTTTTACTATGTATATAATGCAGATAGGCTCTAATATTCTAAAAAATAATCCTTATTGGGAATATATGTAGAGAAATTGGATGTGTAAAAATTTTAGTCTGTCTGGTGGCCTTTTGAACAAATGGTCCCAGCTTGCTGCAAAGTAAACAGCATAAGTTCAATATAAAGGGGCCATCTTTACCTGACTTAATGACAGAAATAAGTAAAACTGTAGAGTCTTATGGCTGATTTGACTCAATCTTGTAATCATATAATTTACTCTCTGTAGAAACTCTTAACATTTTACTATTATTTGGAGAAACTAAACCTGGAAGGTAAGAAAATGAAAATGCAGTTTTTGGTAACTTCTATCCTAATGTTTGATGTAGAATCTAAAATGACCTTCATATGTGAAAATAGTATTATTGATTGTTTAGTAAACTTTCTTATCTAGAAGAGGAGATGGGAGTTTGGTAAAAAATTCATATATTTTAAGTCTTTAGAAAGAATGCACTGTACTAATGGAATAGTTTTCCAAATAGTTTAGGCTCTGGAAGTCTGTGTGTGTGTGTGTGTGTGTGTGTGTGCACATGCACACTGCAGCTAATTAACACATATTTCAAATTGATTTGACAACTATTGTGTCATTTGCAGTAACCGACTGATATACTTAGGCCAAAATATCACTAGATATCACCAGAACAAATTTTTGTGTGCTAGATTGAGGAAGTGGACAAATGAATATCTGGGTATACACTGGAACTAGCTTTGGGCTCTGGGTCAGTGTGAATTTGAGTAAAGAATATTTATTTAATCGCCTCTGCCCTATTACTACCACTGTAATTATTTTCAACTGGCCTGGTGAAAATGCACACATTTCCATATCTGATAGGATTAGCTAAACATATCACAACTGTGGAGAGTTTTTCTTGCTTTTCATATGATATAGATTCCAAACAGAGAAAAAAAATCAATATGGAAGACCTAGAATACTTTAATATCTTCATAGGCATGATGACATAAATCATATTTTCATTCTGTATTTTTTTTTTGGTATCATTAATCTACAGTTACATGTGCAACATTATGGTAACTAAACTCCCTACTTCATCAGGTCCCTGTCCATCAGCATAGTGAGATGCTATAGAATCACTACTTGTCTTCTCTGAGTTGTACAGCCCTCCCCACGCCCCCCAACATTACATCTGCTAATAATGCCTCCTTTTTCCCCCTTGTCCCTCCCTTCCCACCCATCTTCCCTAGTCCCTTTCCCTTTGGTAACTGTTAGTCCATTCTTGGGTTCTGTGAGTCTGCTGCTGTTTTGTTCTTTCAGTTTTTTTCTTTGCTCTATGCTCCACATATGAGTGAAATCATTTGATACTTGTCTTTTTCTGCTTGGCTTATTTCACTGAGCATAATACCCTCTAGCTCCATCCATATTGTGGCAAATAGTAGGATTTGTTTTCTTCTTATGACTGAATAATATTCCATTGTGTATATGTACCACTTCTTCTTTATCCATTCATCTACTGATGGACACTTAGGTTGCTTCCATTTCTTGGCTATTATAAATAGTGCTGCGATAAACATAGGGGTGCAAATGTCTTTTGTCTTTTTGAAACTGGGCTGCTGCATTCTTAGGGTAAATTCCTAGGAGTGGAATTCCTGGGTCAAATGGTATTTCTATTTTGAGATTTTTGAGGAACCTCCATATTGCTTTCCACAATGGTTGAACTAATTTGCATTCCCACTAGCAGCGTAGGACAGTTCCCTTTTCTCCACATCCTCGCCAACATTTGTTGTTATTTGTGTTTTGGATGTTGGCCATCCTCACTGGTGTGAGGTGATATCTCACTGTGGTTTTAATCTGCATTTCTCTGATGATTAGCAATGTGGAGCATCTTTTCATGTGCCTGTTGGTCATCTGAATTTCTTCTTTGGAAAAGTGTCTATTCATATCCTCTGGTCATTTCTTAATTGGATTATTTGCTTTTTGCTTGTTGAGGTGCATGAGTTCTTTATATATTTTGGATGTCAACCCCTTATCGGATATGTCATTTATGAATATATTCTCCCATACTGTAGGATATCTTTTTGTTCTACTGATGGTGTCCTTTGCTGTACAGAAGCTTTCCAGCTTGATATAGTCCCATTTGTTCATTTTTGCTTTTGTTTCCCGTGCTCGGGGAGATATGTTCATGAAGACGTCGCTCATGTTTATGTCCAAGAGATTTTTGCCTATGTTTTTTTCTAAGATTTTATGGTTTCATGACTTACATTCAGGTCTTTGTTCCATTTTGAGTTTACTTTTGTGTATGGGGTTAGACAGTAGTCCAGTTTCATTCTCTTACATGTAGCAGTCCACTTTTGCCAACACCAGCTGCTGAAGAGGTTGTAATCTCCCCATTGTATATCCAAGGCTCCTTTATCATATATTAATTGACAGTATATGTTTGGGTTAATGTTTGGATTTTGTATTCTGTTCCACTGGTCTGTGGATCTGTTTTTGTGCCAATACCAAACTGTCTTGATTACTGTGGCTTTGTAGTAGAGCTTGAAGTCAGAGAGTGTAATTCCCCCTGTTTTATTCCTCCTTCTCAGGATTGCTGTGGCTATTCAGGGTCTTTTGTGCTTCCATATGAATTTTAGAATTATTTGTCCCAGTTCATTAAAGAATGCTATTGGTATTTTGATAGGGATTACGTTGAATCTCTAGATTGATTTAGGTAGTATAGCCATTTTGACAATATTTATTCTTCCTAGCCAAGAGCATGGGATGCATTTCCATTTGTTAGTGTCTTCTTTAATTTCTCTTAGGAGTGTCTTGTAGTTTTCAGGGTATACATCTTTCACTTCCTTCATTAGGTTTATTCCTAGGTATTTTATTCTTTTTGATGCAATTGTGAATGGAATTGTTTTCCTGATTTCTCTTTCTGTTAGCTCATCATTAGTGCATAGAAAAGCAACAGATTTCTGTGTGTTAATTTTTTATCCTGCAACTTTGCTGAATTCAAATATTAGTTCTAGTAGTTTTGGAGTGCAGTCTTTAGTGTTTTTTATGTACATTATCGTGTCATCTGCAAATAGTGACAATTTGACTTCTTCTTTACCAGTCTGGATGCCTTATATTTCTTTGTTTTGTCTGATTGCCATGGCTAGGACCTCCAATACTATGTTGAATACCAGTGGGGAGACTGGGCATCCCTGTCTTGTTCCCGATCTTAGATGAAAAGCTTTCAGCGTCTCGCCGTTAAGTATGATGTTGGCTGTGGGTTTATCATATATGGCCTTTATGATATTGAGGTACTTGCCCTCTATACCCATTTTGTTGAGAGTTTTAATCATGAATGGATGCTGAATTTTGTCAAATGCTTTTTCAGCATCTATGGAGATGATCATGTGGTTTTTTGTTCTTCTTTTTGTTGATGTGGTGGATAATGTTGATGGATTTTCTAATGTTGTACCATCCTTGTATCCCTGAGATGAATCCCACTTGATCAAGGTGTATGATCTTCTTGATGTATTTTTGAATTCGGTTTGTTAATATTTTGTTGAGTATTTTTGCATCCATGTTCATCAGGGATATTGGTCTGTAATTTTCTTTTTTGGTGAGGTCTTTGCCTGGTTTTGGTGTTAGAATGATGCTGGCTTCATAGAATGAGTTTCGTAGTATTCCCTCCTCTTCCTTTTTTTGGAAAACTTTAAGAAGAATGGGTATTATTTCTTCTCTATATGTCTGGTAAAATTCAGAGGTGAATCCATTTGGCCCGAGGGTTTTGTTCTTGGGTAGTTTTTTGATTACCAATTCAGTTTCTTTGCTGGTAATTGGTCTGTTTAGGTTTTCTGTTTCTTGCTTGGTCAGTCTTGGAAGGTTGTATTTTTCTAAGAAGTTGTCCATTTCTTCTATGTTTTCCAGCTTGTTAGCATATAGATTTTCACAGTATTCTCTTATAATTCTTTGTATTTCTGTAAGGTCCATCATGATTTTTCCTTTCTCATTTCTGATTCTGTTTATGTGTATAGATTCTCTTTTTCTCTTAATATGTCTGGCTAGGGGTTTATCTATTTTGTTCATTTGTTCAAAAAACCAGTTCTTGGTTTCATTGATTTTTTCCTATTGTTTTATTCTTCTCAATTTTATTTATTTCTTCTCTGATCTTTATTATGTTACTCCTTCTGGTGACTTTGGGCCTCATTTGTTCTTCTTTTTCCATTTTCAGTACTTGTGTCTTTATACTATATATTTGGGATTGTTCTTCCTTCTTTAAATAGGCCTCGATTGCAATATACTTTCCTCTTAGAACTGCCTTTACTGCGCCCCACAGAAGTTGTGGCTTTGTGTTGTTCTTGTCATTTGTCTCCATATATTGTTTATTCTCTGTTTTAATTTGGTCGTTGACCTATTGATTATTTAGGAGCATGTTATTAAGCCTCTATGTATTTGTGAGCCTTTTTTTTCTTTGTACAATTTATTTCTAGTTTTATACCTTTGTGATCTGAGTAGTTGGTTGGTAGAATTTCAATATTTTTGACTTTACTGAGGTTCTTTTTGTGGCCTAGTATGTGGTCTATTCTGGAAAATGTTTCATGTGCACTTGAGAAGAATGTGTATCCCATTGCTTTTGGGTGCAGAGTTCTGTAGATATCTGTTAGGTCCATCTGTTCTAGTGTGTTGTTCAGTGCCTCTGTGTCTTTACTTATTTTCTGTCTGGTTGATCTGTCCTTTGGAGTGAGTGGTGTGTTGAAGTCTCCTAAAATGAATGCATTGCTTTCTATTTCCTCATTTAATTCTGTTAGTATTTGTTTCACATATGTCGGTACTCCTTTGTTGGGTGCATAGATATTTATAATGGTTATATCCTCTTGTTGAACTGAGCCTTTTACCATTATGTAATGTCCTTCTTTATCTCTTGCTACTTCCTTCTTTTTGAAGTCTATTTTGTCCAAGGAAGTATTGCAATACCTGCTTTTTTCTCCTTGTTGTTTGTATGTAATATCTTTTTCCATCCCTTCACTTCTAGTCTGTGTATATCTTTGGGTTTGTTGTGAGTCTCTTATAAACAGCATATAGATGGGTCTTGCTTTTTTATCCATTCTATTACTCTGTGTCTTTTGATTGGTGCATTTAGGCCATTTACATTTAGGGTGATTATTGATAGATACGTACTTATTGCCATTACTGGCTTTAGATTCATTGTTGCCAAAGGTTCAAGGGTAGCTTCCTTACTCTCTAACAGTCTAACTTAACTCTCTTGTTAAGCTATTATAAACACAGTTTGATGGTTCTTTATTTCTCTCTCTTCTTCTTCTTCCTCCTCCTCCATTCTTTACATACTAGGTGTTTTATTCTGTACTCTTTTACATTTCCTTTGACTGTTTTTGTAGATAGTTGATTTTACCTTTTGCCTTTAGTTAGTATTTAGATGGTCTGCTTTCTTTGCTATGTTTTTATTTTCTCTGGTGACATCTTTTTAGCCTTAGGAGTGCTTCCATCTAGAGCAGTCCCTTTAAGATATCCTGTTGAGGTGGTTTGTGGGAGGCAAATTCCCTCAGCTTTCGCTTGTCTGGGAATTGTTTAATCCCTCCCTCAAATTTAAATAATAATCGTGCTGGATACAGTATTCCTGGTTCAAGCCCCTTCTGTTTCATTATTTTAAATATATCATGCCATTCTTTTCTGGCCTGTAAGGTTTCTTTTGAGAACTCTGATGATAGTCTGATGGGTTTTCCTTTGTAGGTGATCTTTTTTCTCTCTCTAGCTGCCTTTAACACTCTGTCCTTATCTTTGTTCTTTGCCATTTTAATTATTATGTGTCCTGGTGTTGTCTTCCTTGGGTCCCTTGTGTTGGGAGATCTGTGGGCTTCTGCGGTCTGAGAAACTATTTCCTTCCCCACTTGTGGAAGTTTTCAGCAATTATTTCCTCAAAGACACTTTCTATCCCTTTTTCTCTCTTCTTCTTCTGGTATTCCTATAATGTGAATATTGTTCCATTTGGATTGGTCACACAGTTCTCTTAATATTCCTTCATTCTTAGAGGTCCTTTTATCTCTCTCTGCCTCAGCTTCTCTGTATTCCTGTTCTCTGATTTCTATTCCATTTACAGTCTCTTGCACCTCATCCATTCTGCTCTTAAGCCCATTTATCGCTTGTCTGATTTCTGCATTGTCTCTCCTCACTTCCTCCCTTAGCTCTTGCATATTTCTCTGTAGATCCATCATCATGGTTATGACTTTTATTCTGAATTCTTTTTCAGGAATATTGTGTAAGTCTATCCCATCAGGCCCTCTTTCTCTGGGGTTGTCTGGGTAATCTTTGTACCATATTCCTCTGTCTTCATGGTGATAGAAGTGGTCGTTGGTAGGTGCCACATGTGTCAGCTGGGAGAACAGTCTTTTCCTGCTTGTTGTTCTCCTTTCCCTTCTCCAGGGCCTGAACTGGTTTCTTGCCCACCAGGAGGCATTCTCTGGGATAATCCCCATAGCTGCCTGTGTGCAGGGTCACCCTCAGCCTTGCCCATAGCACTGCAGGGGTTTGAAGACTCGCTGGGTGCCTTCTTGTCCCCTTGTTGCTTTCCACCCTTGTTTTGGGTTCTGGGGTCCTTCCTGCTTAGTTGCGCACCAGCTGGGATTAGATTCTGTGAGGTTGCTGTGGGCGAGGCCGCTCCTCCTCCGTTCCGCAGCAGTGGCGGATCCTGGACCCTTTGCAGCGCTGGCTGGGGGTGAGGGGCAAACAAATGGCAGGCTGCTGATCTCTGTGGGAAGCCTCGGCACGGCTGCTTTACCCAGCCACAGGCCAGTGTGTCCAAAATTCTCCAAGACTCCTAGCCTGCTGGGCTGATTGCCCTGGGACAATTTTGTTCAGCTCTTGGGCCCTTATCTCTTTAAGACTTTTAAAGAAGCACCTGCTTTTCTTTTATCCTGGGGAGCCAGCTGAGGGGACCTGCTTTCAGTCTCCATCTCAGATCCTGCCCTTCTGTTTCTGTAATCTCTGATACACCACGCGATGTGTGTCAGTGCTCCCGGTGCAGATCACCAGGGCTGGTTATTTGGTGGGCCTGTGCTTCCATTCCCTCCCCACTGTGATTCTTTTCCTCCAGCGCTGGGGTCGGGTAGTGCCTGGTTCCTGCCGGGTTGCAGCTTTGTATCTTACCCGCTTTGTGAGGCACTGATTTCTCACAGGTGTAGCTGCAGCCTGGCTGTTGTACTGTATCTTCTGGTCTCTTTTTTAGGAATAGTTGTATTTGTTGTATTTTCACAAATATATATGGTTTTGGGAGGAGATTTCAACACCCTGCTCATGCCGCCGTCTTCCTCCACACCTCATTCTGTATTTTTTAATGTAAATGTTTGTATTATGGCAAGTATCAATGTTTATTTTGTACATGAAAGGAAACTATCCTCTATTTATTTACTTTGTGGGTTTATTAAATTAGATATAAATTTATAAAGATCTGATTATCTCAAGGGAGAAAACATTTGATGAAAATAAGGTTTAGTAGACATCATAATCCATGAATATTTTGTTCTCTTTTTCCCATTCACTCCCTAGATACCTTATTCTCTTTTTCTTTCTTTCCCCATTCCTTTTTTCCTCCTTCAGAGTTTTTATGAGACAAAAAAAATATGTATATGCATGTATAAGCAAAAGCAGAAAAAAAGGGTTAGCAGATGGTCCAAGCCCTTGAAATTTGGGCCATCTCTAAGGAAGAATTTAAGGAAGAATTAACAATAATACAGTGACCACTGCCCAGGAATGAGAAATTGTTATAATGATGTTGCCTCATAACTGAGAGGGTATTTTTAAGTATTTTAGCTTTTTGAATATTTGCTAGTGTATTTTTTTCTTTTTAATTAAGCTCTATGTGTACAGATGTTAAGATCTTTGGAAGAGTATAACATGAGGGTCTTTTTATTCATTTAATAAATATTTATTAGACATCTATCAAGTGTTGGACACTTGTCTTATCACCTTTGGAAAAAACTGTACAAAAATATATTTCATTTTCTTTATCCTTTTCATTAAATTGGAAGATTTAAAATATCTCATTTTTCAGTATTATATACATCCTTATTATCTTATATACATCTTAATTATTTGCATTTCCTTAATATTGATGCTGAAAACTGCCCTAGCTCATTCTTTACTTGTTTTGTTTCACACTTAAATTATTAAGGTCTCTAAATTCAACCTGCTTGCCTATGCAAAATCATGTACAGAATGATAGCAATTATTTTAAATTAATATCACTGGCATAAAACATCAATAGAATATCAATGGCATCATCTTTTCTAATAAACAAAAAATTTAATTGAATATCCCTAGGCTCTGTGACTTATACACTCAGCACACCATCCCTCTCACTCTTTCATATACTGTTAACAGATAGCTTTTCAAACCTGTAGGTGTGTGTTGCTCAATTAATTTTGGCAAAGTTTGCTTAACAAGAGTCATCAGCTCTTGACAACTGTGTATATAAATTTATCATAGAAAGTTTTTCCCTCTGATTTTTGTGAAGAAAATAAATGAAAGCAATTTTTAAGAACAAGTCTTCTCACACATCAAGATTTAAAATTCTAGAAGTTTCTTTTATTTGTAAATTTTTGTTGGTCAGGTCATTTTGCAGGCACACTTTTCTCATTATAGAGATATGACTTAGTAAATTTCCCTATTATTTTAATTTTAATTTTATACATATTTAAACAAATATGAATAAGTACATGTGCTTATTTGCTATTTAGGTTTTAAATAGCCCTGGCAATGGTTTTTAACTTAAAACTGCAATTTCTTCTCAGTACCTGGCAAACTACAGTATTTCTAGTGGACAATAAAAGGATAATATTCTTTGTCCAAAATATTTTCAAGAATCATAGGAGATAAATGCATATATACTTTATGGGCAAATATAAAAATATTGCTTATACTGAGTATACCCTCAATTCCAAGTTTTTAATGTACTGCATTTACTTGATTAAGTTTTGAAAATCCTGAACAATAGAATCCTCATTTCTGCACAGTTATATTAACAAAAATATGTGACTTCTCTTCATCTTTGAAGTGGGAAATGGGAATTAGAAAATTAGTCAAAAATGCCAGGACCATTTGTAAGGATGCCTGATTCAGATCAGCATTAATAATGCATTTTTAGGGATTCCTACTTTTCATCTTCATTTGCCAGCCAGGTTCCTGTGGAATATTCCTTGAGGTTAAGCTAGGGACCCAGAAAAAGACAAAAGACTTGTACAAAGAAATTATAATGCAAGTTGTGACGTGCAATTGTTCAGGAGTTCATGGGTGCTATACCAGCTATACATTAAAGTACTTTATGCATGATCAGATTTGAATTTTAGAATGATATCTTAACTAACAAGGGCAGAGGGTAATTTGAGTTTGGAAGGCTGCAGTAAACCTGGCTATTATGATCCAACGATGCAGGCCTCAACTAAATGTGGCCAGTGGGAAAGAGACAACAATGGAGACACGTGTGAGGACTCAACACAGTTTGCTTTCTGAGGTGAGGGGTACAGGAGGGTTGAGAAGGAATTGCATCCAGATTTCCTACTCGGATGATTAGGTGGATAGCATAGCTTTGAAAATAGAGTGAAATAATGATCTAACTTTGTATTTGCTGAGCTTGCAATGCTATGGACCATCATGCAGATGACTTCATTGATATTTGTGGATTTTCCCCCAAATTGTGCAAGCCTAATTAGGGTTAGAATTAGCACTGTATGTTTAAGTTTGATTTGTAGGTGAAAATGTTAATTTTCTAGAATAACTTTCAGCCTGGCTCACTGATATTGTAACATACTGCAGGAAACTTGAATTTGTTTTTATTCATTAGAATATGATGTTGTGCCACAGTAATCAAACATAGGGACTTAGAACAAGAAATATTTATTTCTCACTCGGGTAGGCACAACTACAAGCCATACCTAACCTCAGGGAGGTAAAGAGGCTTAGTATCTATCTTTACATGTTCAGAAGGAGAACCAGATATATTGATAAACAACACTAAGGTCTTCAACAGTTTTGTAGTCAGAAATACTTGAGCCTCAAAACCAGCTCTGCCTAAGTTTCTTTATCCATAAAATGAGAAAAAATATGAATGAGCAAGTCATCAATCCAAGTTTGTATATTTATAGATTTCACTGGGCTTTGTAGCTTAACTTATTTTTGAAGACCTTGTGGTTTTGTTTGAGATTTGACACCCTTTAAATTCTTTAAAAGAAGGTCCTTCTGGATTGCCCATCATCACATTAATTGCTTGTTAGTTTTTCAGTGTTTCAGTGTATATTTGCTGTTTTGAAACCAACATATTTAGATCTTCTCAGATTACTGATATGGGGCCAAGTATATGATATATGCAAGAACAACAATTTATTGCATGGCCATGTATAAGAAGACCAGTGTCTTAGACCTGAGTGATATTGCTAACACAGAATTCCCTTAGGCTGGAATAATGCACAAAGGCTCCAGCAATACTTATTTTTAGAGCTTATTTAGCAGCAGTGTCCATTGACCATGAGTTGCCTGCAAATTTCCCAAATGACATTTTGACTTTAGACAGATGTCAATTTCAATTATGAAATTTTTTTTATTAGGAATTCAAATTGAAAATGCCCAGTGAATTCAACTAATTACATATTATTATCTTGAGTGAGGTAGTACATTACAAGTTGTAATATAATTAATCTTACCTTAGTGGCTTCCCTACATGTCTAAAGTACACTAAGAAACAATTATTTCAAGCAGATAAATCTGGCTCAATATTAGAACATCTCACTTAATTTAGAAAAATTAATTTAGTAAAAAGTGACCATTTTGTGTTCTTATTTCTCTTCTTTAAAATGTTTTCTGTTTGTTACAATTAACAGAGTTAACCTTCATTTTATACTTAGTGAATAACAGGCACTGTTAAAAATGTGTGGCCTGTATTATCTCAATTAATTAAGTCATTACTAAATTTCATTAAGGATTACATATAGCTATAATGAAAATTCAGACTCATAAAACTTCCCTAATTTTATGGGAATACTTTCAAAATTAAACATTTAAGCAAACAAAAGATGCAAAAATCATTTATTCTGAAGGTATTGTTACAATAAGCTGCTCATTGACAATATACCTTTGTGTAAATTTTTGAATAATATTAAAAATTAATTTGGAATCATTAATCTTTATAAAGGTAAAAGTGTTGAGTGAAATTAAAAGAAAGAAAAGAGAGATAAGCTTATTTAAGAAGCAGTGCTGATTCTAGAACCTTCTCACTGTGGTGGTGGGTTTGGCACCCAGTTGACTGTAGGCTTGCTGACCTTACTGCTTATTGTATATGGACAAACTTTTAAGCTAAGGACAAACCTAGAACCTCTGAGATTAAAAATATGACAAAGGTGTCTATTTCTATGACTCTAAACACTGTCATAAATTATCATTCAAATATTTAATGAGCATTTACATGGAAGAGGAATTATTATGTACTGCTGAAGAGGATCTGAGTTATGGGCAGGGTATCACTCAGTTAATGCATGTTGGTGGAAATGAGAAGTACATATATTCCTTAAATTAAAATGTAATTAAAACCTGGTCAGAATGTGTTTATGTGTGTGTATATAAATGAAGGAACAGTATTCTCACCTTTATCCTCAAATACTTAAATTGTGCTGCGGATAAACACCTGAAGCCTGAGTCTTTCCTATCATCCTGTAGTTTGTGCCAGAATTAAAGGCCCTTTTATGCCACACATTTAGAGTTGACTATGCCTTTTATCTGGAAGCTCCCTTTTTTCAAATTCATGTTTAAAGTACCCAAGAAAAATAAAGAAAGAATAATAGCAACCATTTTACTAATAGTTTTCTTCGTACGTACTCTCAAAGGGTAGGGAGAAGCAAAAAATTAAAAAAACTGATGACATTTGTCAACAGAAATCTTGTATATACAACGGTCACTGATGCTTGGATAAAAGTTAAAGAGAAGCTAAAGACTATTTTCAATAAAATGAGAAATACCGAAGAAGTGTGAATTTGGAGTGTATCCAAAATTTCCATAGCAATGATAAACTAAGCAAATGTCATGTTTCACAGCAAAATTTATCAGCAAAAGTCCACAGATGTGAAATATTCCTTAGGTCTCAGATGTAGAACTGTATGGCCTACATCCCTCAAGGAGGGCTTATGGTTGGGGCACCTTCAAGAGGCTGCGGATGACAAGCAGGCTTCAGCAGGCAGCCACCTCAGAGGCTGCCTTTTGCTAAAGAGTGGCCTTGCCCTGGGTCACACCTCTTCCCAGAGCTGTGCACATGTTGTGAGTCACATGAAGGTACAAACGTGAAGCTATTTCCACTCAGAGTGCACCACTTAGATGGGCCATTTTTGGCTCCAGACACCCCTGGGCCAGCAGAGGTCCCTTTATGATGCTCCACTGCTACCTCCCTCTGGAATTCTTCCCTCCTCCTTTCTACACACCAAACTCTGTCTCAGTATCTCATTTCCAGAGAACTCAGCCTATAACGTCTTATAAACACAATTTAACTGGCAAAATAATGGCATATGAAATTGGACTTCCTAAGACTGACCTCCTTTTTTCCTGTACCCAGGACTGTTGTTACATTTATTTATATTTGATTTTCTGTAAGACCACGGAGCATAGACACAGAGGAGTGAATACTGTAAAATCTGAGATGTGAGTGCCCCTGAAATTGCTAATAGGCCAAGATTCTGATGACAGTCATCACACAAGCCAGAAACCAATAAAAGCCTGATTTGTTTTCAAACTGTGTAAGAATGGCAGAATTAGACATGTAGTGTGAAAATAAAGTAAGTGTAAAATTTAGACACATACTCTGTTTTTCACACTTCCTTTAAAAGACAGCAGAGTTCCTTAGCATCTTCTATTTTACACACGAAACTATTTTGGAATTTGCCTAGGATCACAGAATTTTGTGATGTGCTAAAGTGCTTATAATATGCAGCTTTTAAGATTTCAGTTAGCAAGTGCTAATCACTACCTGAAATGGGGAAGAGGCCTCTGAGGGGTTGTAAGAAAGGCGAGGAAGATCAAAAGGTGAGGGGCCTAAGTAAAGAAAGAAAACTACTTCAAAGCAGAAAAGGGAAGGAGGAAGGACAGAGGAGAGAAGAGAGGGCCAAAGAAAGAGACAAAATAATTCTGTAGCAGGTAAAGTAAAGAAATATATAACATTCATTCTTTGAAAGACTTATTTTTTCTTGCCTTTATTTCTGAACATGTTTTCCATTTATCTGACTGAACTAAGTGTTAAGGCTTTTTATTCTACGTCACAGCTGAATCTGAACAGTGAGCTGCTGTTCAAATCAGCCAGTAGTAGTTTTCAATAGCTGATAATTATAGACAACATATTTCAACTTTACTTCCTTGTCTTTGTTGTATCTTAAATTGTGCACCTTCCAATACAAAAGTGTACCAGCTTGAGAAAGTTGTGAATGACTCAGTGCATTTTTATGATTATAAAAATGTCAGAAAAAATCCCATAAGAAATGATTTTCTTCTGTGAGTGGATGACTCTGATTTTAATTAAAAAAATCCTTCACCTATCCCATGTTCACCCCATAAGGCTAAAGACATATAATTGGCTACCTGTACTGTAGGCAGCTGGAGAAAATCCTCAAATTCCTTATAGGAAGAAATCTAAAATAAACAGCAGGAAAACAATACATTATTGAGAACTTCACCAAAGCTATGCTTTTAGTAAAAGGATAACGACAGAAGTCTCACAAGGCAAAGTGGAGCAGATGGTCCCAAGAATCTTCTAGAATAGGTTATTTTTGTTCTTAGGCCATAGCTCATAATGGAAAGCAATACTGGGAACAAATTAGCCAGTGCATACGGATGTGGGTGTTCGTTCTCTAAGGTGAGAATCAAATTCACAAACCTAACATTTAATCAGAACTGTTGTTTCTAACTAGTATGTCATGCTCTATTGCTTCCAGATAATACACCATATGATTTCCAGTCAAATGCTAATGATGACTAGAAATGACAGAACAGAGAATAGCACTGAGTCAAAACAGTGTTTCTCCAGATAGAGAAAATAAAAAGATCTTTACACCAGGGTATCATAGAAAAACAGTGCATGTCTTCTAAAGTGCTCACATAGTGCATTCATAGTTATGTCACTGACAAGACACCTTAAAGCTACACACAATTTCACTTCACAGTGTGGAAGATATAAACATGATTGAGCATTGAGCCAGAGTATGTGACAAAGTTGCAGATGGTCGTCTATTGTGGACCAGCATTACTGAATGAAATAATTTGGCTCAAACACAGACAGTTTTGACCAGTATTTTCATCAGGGATTAAGTTGTTATTTACTTTCATGGATCAGTTACTAAAATCATTGCATTTGCATCTACCAAACTGTTAATAAAGCTTGTAAACAATCATTTCAAAGAAATTAAAGTTTTACTTTTCAATACTATATTTTTGAGGACTTTATGAAGCAGTTCTGTGTCTCTGTGAGAATGTATGTATGTGTACGTATGTAGATAGATAAAATATCTTTTCACATTTATCTTTGAAAACTATGAAGAATTATTTTAAAAAGATATGCCCTGATACAGTCTCATGTCAGTGAAACAGCAATCAACAAGTGATAAGCTGTCATAACCTGAAAACAAGCACATTCTGCAACTGGATTCTCAATGAATATCAATAAAACTTGTCACACTTGAAGGATGATTTCTGCTTTTCTCTTACAGTTTGAATTACTTATCATGTCAGTGAATTGTCTTCAGTTTTATGAAGCACAGTACAACCAGAGTCAGAATATGATGTCATACGTGCTTGTGTTAGTCTAACATCTTTTTTATCCTGATTTTCCACTGAATAGTGTCCAGATTCCTAAACACTCCAGAGTGGCTCTCAGCACCCTGAACTGTGTGTCAGTGGAGCTACAGTTCTCATAGGAGGCATCTGGGAAACTGGAGGGCAGGGTGGGGAGCGGAGTGGCTTGATCTCATTGCAAGGACTATAGAATGCTACTAAAATTTAATAATAGATGGGGTCAGTGATGTTAAACTCCCCAAAGAACTGTCACGAGCAATGAAGAACTGGCTGGTCCATGCCTGTAGTGCATCTGCTAAGGAACGCTCAGTTCAAATCTGACGCGGCCAGATCTCTGTAAGCTTAGATTCAGCCATTCTAATTTACATACTCAATTTGAATGGTCTTGCTACAACATTTCCCATCCCTGAAATGCTTTTCTCTTCTTCCACTCCCTGTCATCATAAAACTAGACAACTAACTCGTTTTTTCCACTTTCACCCCATGTGTTACTTCCTTAGCAAAGTGTTCCCTAACTCCCTCATGTTTCATTACTTTTTTCTCTTTCTACATCCACAAAACCTAGAATATTACACTAATACAGTGTGTGCACCTGTTTGTCCAATTTTACGTGTTTATATTCTGCTGCTTCTAGACAGTGCATCGTATCTTACTCATTTTTGCATATGGAGACTCCAGTATATTGAAATATATGTTTTCATTTTATGCCCAATGAATGTCAACTAAAAAAAAAATAAAGCAAATGAACAAGTAAATAAATATACACAAAAACTAAGACAATAGATTTTTATGAAGGACATATTACGGTGTTATGTAGGAGGGTGTTCCTGCCTGGAAAGAAATATTACTTAAGATCCACACGGAACAATGTAAAATGTTTGTATGATATACCAAATGTCATATTTTAAAATATACAGATAATTCTTCGTGGCCAAATGAAAATGCAATGTGTGAAAATTTTAAGGGTAGTGTTCTCCAAGGTATTTTGTTTGACAAACCACACAGGATCAAAGATTATAAATGTTTAAAGGTGATGATATGTTTAATTTGTCCTAAGGTGTTAAGCTTAATTTAACTTAGGCTGTTGGCCAGTACTTCGGACTGAAATATTTGTTTTATAGTTTTAGAAAAATAGCATCAAAATATTTTGTCATTATTTGAAAGAAATAACTAACACTGCATAATGAGACAGATTTCCAAGTTATTTTATTAAATGCATATTTAATGTTTATATGCTAAGAATCAGGTTGTTCTATACAGGTTGCTGGGTATTTAGTAGTAAAAAATACAGGCATGGTACCTAGGGACTATCACAAGTATTACACTATTGGGGAAGACATGATTAAGCAAGTGAATGAAACAAAGTTTAATCACTGATTTGAACTATGATAAAATACATTTGTGGAACTTTCAAAGGTACTTAATGTTTCTGAATATCAGTTTACAAAGTGTATGAAATTCCCAAGATATTTAGAAAATGAGGCAAACATCTACCTAGTAAGTATGCTGTGAGGATGGAGACAGGTTATATAATGGTCTAAGACATTATTAGGAACATGAGGAATAGTCAAAAACTGGTAATTAATATTGCACAAGAGCATGAGCAACACTGAATAACTGGTAATATTATATAAGAACTATGCACATCATTGTTAGCGCATCTTTATTCTGTCTTGCCTTTTCTCCTAAAGCTTTAATTTTAGAGCTCTTTAAATGTTTTAAGAATGAAAAGTTACAATTTTCTGCATTCAAAATATAGAAAGCTTTTTTACAATGTTTTATATGTTATTTCTTAATTTTTGCATTAATGTATTGTTCCTTGTTCTCATAGGCGACTTTAGATTTAAACCCCATGAACATTACTTAAAATGTCTTTTGACAATTTTAGCATGGATTGAGGAATATATCGAAATGCAATTAAGAGCAATGTCTTGCTTTTTCATTGCTTTTGTTATTGTGACATGAATTCCCTCTGGTTTTTAAGCTTTCTCCCAAGTTAATAGTTTCTCAACTCTTAGATGCCTGATATCTTGTCTTGCCATTAATCACTGTGAAGTTAACAGCTTGCACACCTCTCAGTATTATCTTGAGTTTAATTCTGTCTATACAACAATGAATCAAAGTCAGAAAAACAGGATGGTACATCTCAAATCAGAGCATTTTTAAAAAATATAGTTGATACAAAATCAAAGCATTTAAAAATATATATATCGTTCAACCATTCAGACTTAGAAAATCCTTTTTATTCTGACTGTTTTTTCTTTGAAGTTTAAATACTTTAAACATGTTACCTAATGAAATTTATTGATGAAATGTTTTGATGTTTTAATTAGACATAACATTTGAAGACTATTTTGCTAAGGAAACTTATCTTAACTAAAAGTTTATTAGATGTTTATTGTTTTTTCTAAAATGTTTCTATGTGTTTATCTCAATATTGATATTCAACTCTTGTATCTTAACACATTTTTAATAAGAGGAACTATAAATTTGACATATGTGGTAAGTCAGGTGATTAATTAGGCTGGTTACCTGAAATAAAGTGACTTTGGATTAATAAGAAAACCAGTTTAATGACAGATTCAAAACTCTTGGAGATTAAAACTATTATTTATGCTATGTGAAAATTTTCACTCTACAGCTTTGGGCCCAAGCTTTTATTTCCCCTAAATTATGAGTAGTAATGATAAATATTATTGGTATTATAAGCACATTGGGATATTTTTATGTGGAAAATTATATTCAATTATATAATAATATTTATGTTAACCAATAGTTTAGGCTTTTAAACAATCAATAGATATGTTAACTTGGTGCTAAAAGATTATCTTTTAAAAATAAATTTCACAGAATATGTATAGAATAGTCTGAGCTGAATTTAAGGATTCCAGAGATGGGCAAATATGAAACAATGACATGATATCTCTATATGAAGGCAAAGATTTTATAAGAATTCTTTTTCAGCTTATTCTGTTAAGACTATTTCTTAGTTCACCTCTCATATTATTAAACCATAATTTTTCAATTTTGCATGCTATTTAATATATGGTTTTGATGTCAGGTAAACTTTTTCATAATCAAAAATAACTTTAAGTGAATCTAAATTCATACCAAGTAGGAAACCTTTAAATGCAAAATAGAATTAAAACTTAGCAAGTTAAAAGAGAAAATTAGCAAACTGAATTTTATGGTATTATAAAAAAATTGCAATTACATTTAAAATATTTTTGTTTCTCTTCTTTATCATACAATTCTTTAGAGTTCATATCTGATAGACTAACATTGTTATACATAGATAATAAATTTATTAAAACTATGGGCTAGAGAAAAGCAAGCTTTAAATATTTTTTGTATGATCAGTTCATAAGATTAATAAAAGTGATCTTTTTCTACCTCATCTAAAAGATGATGGGGAATATTCCAACAAGATGGATAACTGAAAATGGACCCTTAGATTTCAAAATTAGGAAAAGCAAAATAAACTTAAACACAAATAATTATCAAAATATTAATAACAAAAACCATCTAAGAGGTTTGATAGACACTTTTAAATTACTGACTTGGCAGGAATTAAATTAATTTCAGTTGCTAAAGGACAATTCGTTCTTGAAGTCCTTTGTCAGATTAATAGAGAAACATGTGATCTGCACAACTTATTTGGATAGTAACAGTAAAAAGGTAAGGCCTTGGGTTAGACAGGCAACAAGCCAGAGAAGACAGGAAAAAGGAAAGATAATTGAATGCATTATTGGAAAAAGGAGATACAAAAACACATGTACACACACATGACAATATATATATATTGGTCCTGCTTCTGGCATCTCAGTATAAATGTTATCAAATAGTTTATATACTTTGATATTTTATATATGTTACTTTGCTATAAAGTAAAGGGTTTTGGAAAGATTGTCTAGTAAGCTCAATACTGAACGTTTTATAAATGCAACTTATAATAATCATACTAAAATATTAATCTTGGCTAGAGTAGAAATTCCTAACAGAAAACCCAAGGTAGATGCACTAGAAGTATTTTTTGTCGATATTCAAGGAAGCAGAGAGGATGTTTTGTGAGACTTTCCTTATCATCTAAAAAAATGTTAAATGTTAGTACCAGAAGCAGTCAGGTATTATGTGCATTTCTTATTTCCTTCATCTTACTCTGATGTTACTAAGTGATGTTGTTCTCTTTTATATAGATAAAAAAATTGTCAGAAATATTCAATAACTTGCTCAAAGTCAGATACTTGTTGGTACCTTAGAGAGATTATATTCCAGCTTCCTCCCCAAACTGACCTTCCACCACTTCCACAGCATTCTGCTCTTTTCATGGGAGTAGACCTGTGGCAAAATAAATCCTGCTGTGTACGTTCTTTTTCAATAATCTCTTTCCTTGTGAAGGAAGAGGAATAGAATAAATCAATTAAATCAGCTTTACACTAGGTGACATGATTCTGAAACCCATCCCCTACCTATTTAAAATCAAAAGTAGGAACTGCACTTTAAATCCAAGATTTACTGTGGAAATATTTATTCAAGTTGAACTTTAAAAATGAAACATGAAATTAATAAAAACAGATATACAGAAAACATTGAAGTGACTCTGGTGTGCATTGGAGATATGCATATCTAAAGAAAATATGTACATCTAAGGAATATGTACAATTGCTTGACAATTTCCAGTAATATGCATGGAATTAGTGACCTTCTAATAAAGCTCCATTCATTAAATTTCAGACCCAAACATAAGAACCCTTACTTTTAATCACAGGATTATTCTTTGATGAGCATTTTATTAAGGTCTGTTGTTACTGTTTGTTATTGTTATTGTTCTTTTTTCCCTGTAGCTTGGATTATTAAAAATGTCTTCTGCTCCTATGCATATAAGAAAAGTTCCATGAACTAACTTGAGAACTAACTTTAGACTTCATCATTGAACTTAGACCTATATTTGATTAATATTCTTAGTAGTAAGGGAATATAAATATTCTTATATTCATTTTCAGAGTTGATGCAACACAGTAATTTATATTAGCATGAAGTCATAAATAGTTCTAACAGAGGTGAATAAAACTTCTAAGTTCTTAAACTTTAGAATGTGTAACAGTTTTTTCAAAATTTAGAATTCTGAATGCATATAATAAACCTAGCAATCTAAATGATTAGGTCTGAGGTGGACTCTGTAAGCTGACTTACTGACTCGCTATAGTGAGATGCAGTAGGGTAGAGCATCATGTGTTTCATGAGTCACTCTGAGAAATGCTAAGCTAGGAGGTCCCATAAACAAGTAGCTCTAATGATTGTGAAAATTATAGTCTTGTAGGATTAAGAAGAAAACAAAATTCTGTCAATGGTTTTGAGAAAGAAATATGCCTGCTTCAGTTATATTTTAATTACAGGCATTACAAAAAATCAAATTAGCACTGGGTGTACAGACACTTCCATTCATCCTCTCATTTATTAATTAATATTTATTGAGTTCATATCATGGTTGTTCCAGGCACTGGTAACAGAGGCAGAGTGGACAATAAGAGTTAGGGTCCCTGTGTTGCCAGAACTGTCAGTCTCATGAGAAATATTGGCATCTCCCTACCAGAAGGCAAGCAAAAATAAAATAAATATGCATAAATGCTTACCGGGTTAATAAAGAAAATAAACCAAGTTTTCAGTTACAAAAGAAAGAGAATCACATCACATAGGAGAAAAAGATCTGTTTCCTTCCTTTTTCTGTGAGGACCTCTCTGAAGAAATTACAGGTAGTTTTCCACACAAGCAAATTTAACAATGTCTTTTGCCTTGGCCTTGCACGCCATTCCTGGGTCCAGATTCAGGAAATGGTATTTCTGAACTTCCTTGGAAAGGACTACTCATTTCTCTTGGTCTCAGTGCCCTTCTCTCTACAAACAAGAAATTTGGGGCTCCATGTCTGTTTAGTTCCTTCCAGATTTGCAGTTCTATTTTCTATGTTGATTTTGCTTACTTTACCTTATTTCATAGACCCCCACATCAAAGTGGTGTTAAGGAAAAGAAACAGTGTTCCTCAGGATATTATGCATTATAATTATAGCAACATAATCTTTTGTAGTATGGAAAGCATACCGGAATTTACAGCTTTGTTCTATCGTTGTCTGCCAGCCCACAGAACAGTTGAAAGACTATATTACTTTAGTTCATTTTTGTAAATCCTGGGAAGGTCTTGTAATTACATCTCCTGATAGTCATGATTTCTAAAACAGGGTTCTTTCATAGCATATTTACAAATAAGAATTTTAGAAACTTGGAGAAATCGGTTCATGGGCTTTGTTAAATAGAACAGACCTATACCAAATATATTTGGTATAAAAATATAGTGTGAAAATGTAAAAGTTCCTTACAAAAATATAAATATTAAATGTGTTATAAAATATAAAAATATAAATAAAGAAGAATAATAGCAAGGAATAAATCTTCCAATGGTTAACATTATGCTGTGTGAGTATTAAACATTGATAGTAATAAATACAAATAAAAATAGTATGTGGCAAAAAATAAGATCAGCAAAGGACTCATTTCTTACTCTTTCTTAACTCAGAAAACATGAAAAATTAAGTTATGAGTTAGTTATTGTTATCATTCTTTCAAAAGCATATTATATTTCATCCTATGATACTCTAAATATTTTATTATATATTTTGGGCTACATAAATGAATAAGAAATTTTCCTTAAACAGCTATCTGTCTTTCTAGTGAAGGAAAGGTATATAAAATAATGTAATTAACCCTATAGAAGAAGTGTTTCAAATATATCTTATGGTTGCTTCCAGTGTATATGAGTATAGAGTTTTCAGTTTCATGTATACACTTGACAGGAATGTTTTTGGAGATGTGGGAATGGCTCGTCAGAAAGTAGAGAAAATTACACGTGAGCTAACAAAGTAAAAGACATCATAAGAATACATGTCTTATGAGTCATATTTCTCAAACTATTTATTGGAATTTTTTCTTGATATTATAAGAATATTCCAAATGGGGGAAGTTTTTATTTCCCTAAAGGCTTAGGAAATACATTAAATAAAAAAGTCAAAAGGTTTCTTTTACTGAAGGATTTCCAAGATATTTATGTACTAGCATGTGCTCTAAATCTCCAAGGTGGGTCAATGTAGAGGTATGATTGAATCTGGCAAAAATATTTCAGTCCTATTTCATCTTGGAAACCTGTACCCATATAACACCCTGATTCACTGAAGAAAGCTTAGGAGCTACGAATATAAAGTAAAATGAAGACTTAAATAATTGTGAAAAAGACCACTAGAACTATAGTCTCACCCTTATTGATCTGTTTTCATTCATTCTTTCCATTGACTTTTGCTCAAAATTCTGTGCTTTATCCACATTGAACCATTCATCATTATTCTAAAAATTCTATAGCTCTTTAACCTTAACAATGCTTTCCTTCTGCCTGGAACACCACCTCCTCTTTGTCTGCTTAACAAGCTCCTATTCATCTCCAGTATTATCTTTTCTCTTTGGATTTCTCTGGCTTCTATAAACTGTTCACTTATTTATGTCTTTGTAGCAGTTTAGCAATAGATCTATGATGCACTTGAAATCTCATAGTTCTATGTTTATGAATATTTGTTGAATGTAATTTTATTGAAATGTAGGAATGAGAACAGGCAAAGTGTGGGTTGAAACATAAAAAGTAAAAAATATCCCCAAAGAAAACTGTTTAAATTAGAAGGCAAACTTAAAACTAACAGAAAGCATAATGCCAGAAACTGTTTTATCAAAACTTCACATAAAGGAGACATTAAAGACATTAAGTTATAACATGAAGAATGAGGAGAAATCCTCCCCATTTGTACACTGTTAGTGGGAATTTAAAACTGTCCAACTTATGGAAAACAATATGAATGTTTTTCAAACAATTAAAGATAGAACTACCATATGATTCAGCAATGCCATTTCTCAGTATATAGCTAAAAGCATAGAGATCAGTTGCCCAAAGAAAATAGTTTTACTTCCATGTTCACTGCATAATTATTCACAATAGCCAAGATATGGAAACACCTAAATGTCTGTCAGTAGATAAATGGATAGAGAAAATATGATAAACTCATACAATGGAATATTATTCTGCCTTTAAAAAAAACTCCTACCACATACAATAACATGGATGAACTTCAAAGACTTTGTGTTCAGTGAATGTAATTTTATTGGTAATCACAGAAGGACAAATATTGCATGCTTCTACTTACATGAGGAATCTAAAATACTCAAACTCATAGAAACTGAGGGTACACTGGTGCTTGCCAAGGGCAGGAGGAGGGGGAAATAGGGAGGGAGTGGAGATGTGGGACTGCTGAATAACTAACTCCGGAGATCTGCTCTGGGAGCACGAACCTACTTTTCATGGTGCTTGCATGATACTCTCATAATTAGGGGGTTGGAAAGCTAAGACAGGCAGAATTCCTGGAGAGACTGAGATTCCACCTGCTTGTGGAAAGCAGGGATCCATATCCGGCTGCTCTGGGACAAAAGAAAGGCAGGCAGTCTGACATACTTCCTAACAAAGAATCCCTTAGCAAAAGGGCGGCTAAAGGGACAAGTATTAAACATAGCTTACTGCTCAGGAGAAAGGACAGGTGGACAAAATTGCCCAGGTGCACTCTGCCCAGCAGGTTCGGAGCTTTCATGATCTTCAAGTGCTTGCTCCAGCTCTCTGGCTGCCTACACAGCTCCAAGAACCCCTTCCATGATAGGTAGCCTACTGAGCCTTTCTCCTGTCCAGTCCCACCGGGCTCACAAACCAGGAAACCCTACACTGGCGTTAGGCCAGCCAGAGGGAAGATCTGTCTACAGCAACTAAAAACGCAAAGCATGAAGGCTTATGCCTGTGTGCTCGGCCCCCTGGTTCAGGCAGTGGAGACAGGCATAGCAGCCAGGAAGCAGGAAACAGCTCTTTCCTCCCACCAGGCACCAATACTACTCCCCTGCAACCCCCGACATTGCTTCAGGGGCTGAGAAGCTCCAGAGAGTAGAGCTTCTGGGCACTAGAGGGTGCCATACACAAATATGAAATGCCAAAGGAACCTGGTCCAGAGTAAAATTATGAACACAACTCCTGAGAAAGATTTAAATGATATCAACCTCATGACTCTCCCTGAAAGGGAGTTCAAAATAAAAATCATTAACATGCTTATGGAGGTAAGAAAGATATTCAAGAACTCAGGAATGAATTACACTCAGAGATCCAAACTTTGAAGAGCACAATGGATGGTATTAAAAGCAGATTGGATATGGTGGAGGAGATGATACATGAAATAGAAACTAGAGAAGAGGAATACAAAGAAGCTGAGGCACAGAGAGAAAAAAGGATCTCTAAAAATGAAAGAATATTGAGGGAACTGTGTGACCAATCGAAATGGAACAATATTCGCATTATAGGGTGCCAGAAGAAGAAGAGAGAGAAAAAGGGATAGAAAGTGTCTTTGAGGAGGTGATTGCTGAAAACTTCCCCAATCTGGGGAAGGAGATAGTCTCTCAGGCCATGGAGGTGCACAGATCTCCCAACACAAGGGACCCAAGGAAGACAACAACAAGACATATAGTAATTAAAATGGCAAAGATCAAGGATAAGGACAGACTATTAAAAGCAGCCAGAGAGAGAAATAAGATCTCATACAAAGGAAAACCCATCAGGCTATCATCAGACTTCTCAGCAGAAACCTTACAGGCCAGAAAGGAGTGGCATGATGTATTTAATGCAAAGAAGCAGAAGGGCCTTGAACCAAGATAACTTTATCCAGCAAGATTATCATTTAAATTTGAAGGAGGGATTAAACAATTCACAGATAAGTAAAAGCTGAGAGAATTTACCTCCCACAAACCATCTCTACAGTGTATTTGGAGGGACTGCTATAGATGGAAGTGTTCCTATGGTTTAATAGCTTTCACCAGAGGTAATAAAACCACAGTAAAGAAAGTAGAATAGCTAATTACTAAGCAAATGCAAAATTAAATTAACTATCCCCAAAGTTAAGGGATAGACAAATGGTACAGAATATGATACCTATATATAAAGAATGGAAGAGGAAGAAAAAGGAGGAGGAAAAAAAAGAAAGAAACTTTAGATTGTGTTTGTAATAGCATATTAAGTGAGTTAAGTTAGATTATTAGATAGTAAGTAAGTTAACCTTGAACCTTTGGTAACAACGAATCTGAAGCCTGCAATGCCAATAAGTACATACCTATCCATAATCCCCCTAAATGTAAATGAACTGAATGCACCAATCAAAAGACATAGAGTCACTGAATGGATCAAAAAACAAGAACCCATCTATATGCTGCCTTCAAGAGACTCACTTTAAACCCATAGACATACACAGATTAAAAGTGAAGGGATGGAAGAAGACATTTCATGCAAGTAATAGGGAGAAAAAAGCAGGAGTTGCAGTACTTGTATCAGACAAAATAGAATTCAAAACAAAGAAAGTCACAAGACACAAAGAAGGATATTACATAATGATAAAAGGGCCAATCCAACAAGAAGATACAACCATTATAAATATCTATGGGCCCAACAGAGGAGCACCTACACATGTGAAACAAATACTAACAGAATTAAAGGGGGAAATAGAATGCAATGCATTGATTCTAGGAGACTTCAACACACCACTCACTCTGAAGGACAAATCAACCAGACAGAAATAAGTAAGGAGACAGAGGCACTGAACAACACATTAGAACAGATGGACCTAACAGACATCTACAGAACTCTACACCCAAAAGCAGCTGAATACACATTCTTTTCAAGTGCACATGGGACATTTTCAAGAATAGATCATATCCTAGGCCACAAAAAGAGCCTTGGTAAATTCAAAAAGATTGAAATTCTACCAATCAGTTTCTCAGACCACAAAGGTATGAAACTAGAAAAGAATTATGCAAAGAAAATGAAAAATACCACAAACACATGGAGGCTTAAAAACATGCTCCTAAATAATCAATGGATCAATGACAAATAAAAACAGAGATCAAGCAATATATGGAGACAAATGACAACAATAATTCAACACTGCAAAATCTGTGGGATGCAGCAAAGGCCTTGCTAAGAGGAAAGTATATTGCAATACAAGCCTACCTCAGGAAAGAAGAACATTCCCATATGAGCAGTCTAAATTCACAATTAACGAAACTAGAAAAAGAAGAACAAACGAGACCCAAAGTCAGTAGGAGGGGGGACATAATAAAGATTAGAGCAGAAATAAATAAAACTGAGAAGAATAAAACAATAGATAGGATCAACAAAAGCAAGAGCTGGTTCTTTGAGAAAATAAACAAAATACATAAACCCCTAGCCAAACTTATCAAGAAAAAAAGAGAGTATGCTGACATAAACAGATTCAGAAATCAGAAAGAAAAATAATTACGGACAGAACAGCAATACAAAGAACTATTAGAGAATACTATGAAGAACTATATGCTAACAAACTGGATAACCTAGAAGAAATGGACAACTTTCTAGAAAAATACAACCTTCCAAGGCTGACACAGAAAGAAACAGATAATCTCAACAGACCAATTACAGGCAATGAAATTGAACTGGTAATCAAAAAACCTAGCTAAGAGCAAAATATCTGAACCAGATGGCTTCACCACTGAATTTTATCAAACATTTAGTGAAAACCTAATACCCATCCTCCTTAAAGTTTTCCAATGATTAAAAGAAGAGGGAATACTTCCAGACTCATTCTATGAGGCCAGCATCACTCTAATACCAAAACCAGCCAAAGACACCACAAAAAAAGAAAGTTACAGACCAAAATTCCTGACGACATAGATGTAAAAATACTCAAAAAAATTATTAGCAAACTGAATTCAAAAGTACATCAAAAAAGTCATCCATCATGATCAAGTAGAATTTATTCCAGGGATGCAAGGACAGTACAACATTCGAAAATCCATCAACATCATCCACCACATCAACAAAAAGATGGACAAAAACAACACGATCATCTCCATAGATGCTGAAAAAGCATTTGAAAAAATTCAACATGCATTCATGATAAAAACTCTCAACAAAATGGGTATAGAGGGCAAGTACCTCAACATCATAAAGGCCATATATGACAAACCCACAGCTAACATCATACTTAACGGCGAGACGCTGAAAGCTTTTCATCTAAGATCCGGAACAAGACAAGGATGCCCACTCTCCCCACTTCTATTCAACATAGTACTGGAGGTCCTAGCCACAGCAATCAGACAACACAAAGAAATAAAAGGCATCCAGATTGGCAGGGAAGAAGTTAAACTGTCCCTGTTTGAAGATGACATGATATTGTACATAAAAAACCCTAAAGAATTCCCTCCAAAACTATTAGGTCTAATATCTGAATTCAGCAAAGTTGCGGGATACAAAATTAATACACAGATATCTGTGGCATTCCTATACACTAACAATGACCTAGCAGAGAGAGAAATCAGGAAAAAAATTCCATCACAGTTGCATTAAAAAGAATAAAATACCTAGGAATAAACCTAACGAAGGAAGTGAAGGACCTATACTCTGAAAACTACAAGACACTCATGAGAGAAATTAAAGAAGATATCAATAAATGGAAAGACATCCCATGCTCATGGATAGGAAGGAATAACATTGTCAAAATGGCCATCCTGCCTAAAGCAACCTACAGATTCAATACAATCCCTATCAAAATACCAACAGCATTTTTCAACAAACTAGAGAAAATCGTTCTAAAATTCATATGGAACCACAAAAGTCCCTGAATAGCCAAAGTAATCCTGAGAAGGAAGAATAAAGCTTGGGGGACTATGCTCACCAACTTCAAGCTCTACTACAAAGCCACAGTAATCAAAACAATTTGGTACTGGCACAAGAACAGACCCACAGACCAAAGGAACAGACTAGAGAGCCCTGATATAAACCCAACCATACATGGTCAATTAATATATGATAAAGGAGCCATGGACATACAATGGGGATATGACAGTCTCTTCAACAGCTGTTGTTGGCAAAACTGAACAGCTACAAGCAAGAGAATGAAACTGGATTATTGTTTAACCCCATACCCAAAAGTAAACTCGAAATGGAACAAGGACCTGAATGTAAGTCATGAAATGATAAAACTCTTAGAAGACAACATAGGCAAAAATCTCCTGAATATAAGCATGAGTAAATTCTTCCTGAATGCATGTCCTCGAGCAAGGGAAAGAAAAGTAAAAATGAACTCATGGGACTACGCCAAACTAAAATGTTTCTGTATGGCAAAGGAGACCATCAGCAGAACAAAAAGGCATCCTACAGTATGGGAGAATATATTTGTAAATGACATATCCACCAAGACGTTAACATCCAAAATATATAAAGAACTTATATGCCTCAACACCCAAAAAGCAAATAACCCGATTAAAAAATGGGCAGAGGATATGAAGAGAAGAAATTCAGATGGCCAACAGACACATGAAAAGATGTTCCACATCACTAATCATCAGGGAAATGCAAATTAAAACCGCAATGAGATATCCCTTCATACCAGTAAGGATGGCCACCATTCAAAAGACTAAGAACAACAAATGCTGGTGAGGATGCTGAGAAAGGGGACCCTCCTACACTGCTGGTGGGAATGTAAGCTAGTTCAACTATTGTGGGAAGCAATATGGAGATTCCTCAAAAAACTAAAAATAGAAATACGATTTGACCTGGGAATCCCACTCCTTGGAATTTACCCAAAGGATACAACTTCTCAGATTCAAAAAGACATATGCACCCCTATGTTTATTGCAGCACTTTTTACAATAGCCAAGACACTGAAGCAACCTAAGTGTCCATTAAGAGATGAATGGATAAAGAAGAAGTGACACATATACACAATGGAATACTATTCAGCCATAAGAAGGAAACAAATTCTGCCATTTGCAACAACGGGATGGAGCTGGAGGATATTATGCTCAGTGAAATAAGCCAGGTGGAGAAAGACAAGTGCCAAATGATTTCCCTCATTTGTGGAGTATAACAATGAAGCAAAACTGAAGGAACAAAACAGGAAGAAACTCACAGACTCCAAGAAGGGTCTAGTGGTTACCAAAGGGCAGGGGTGTGGGAGGGTGGGTGGGGAGGGTGGGAGAAGGGGATTGTGAGGTATTATGTTTAGTACAGATGGTGTGGGGGATCGTGGGGAAAACAGTGAATCTGTGGCATCTTACTACACTGATGGACAGTGACTGCATTGGGGTATGGGTGGGGCTTGATAATGTGGGTGAATGTAGTAACCACATTGTTTTTTCTTTTTTTTAAGTTTATTTTGATATCATTAATCTACAATTAAATGAGCAATATTATGGTGATTACACTACCCCCTTCATCAGGTCCCCCCCACCAACCCCATTACAGTCACTGTCCATCAACATAGTGAGACATTGTTTTTTCACATGAAATCTTCATAAGAGTGTATATCAATAATACCTTAATAAAAAAAATAAAGATGCTGTAAAGTCATTACTTGTCTTCTCCATGCAAAGCTGTATTGTCTTATACAGTTCTTATAGAAGCATATATGAAATTGTCTTTAATCTTTAAATTATAGTAGTATGTGAATACATTATTCTGTAGAAAGTAAATTTTATTCTTAAATATCATAACTAATGTACACTTATCTTTTTTTCCCTTATTTCCTGTCATATTTGTAGGGATAAAGATCAAATATACTGAATTACATGTAAAACTACATACTAAACAAATTATAATATCGTTTTATATCTTTCAGCTACCATCTAAGCATTCATGTTCATTTATGCCTTCAGAAGTATCCTAACACAAGATTAAAGCCCACATCACCATTATGTAACACTAATGTATGCTTCCCTCTCTTTAGCCTTGTAATTAATTTCTGACTCTCAGTACATTCATAACTGCAGTTGTTGGGACATTGATTTATTATTTTGAAACAAATTTTCTATTAAATACTACTTCAGTAAAACAGCAAGCAGGGTTGTATAAATTGAGTAAAATCATCCTCAAAGTTTTCTAACATAGTATAGCTAAAGAAAAGAAAATGGGTAATACAAATGTTACATTACGTTGGGCTTTCTATTCTGCCATTGATTTTTTTAACCCTTGTTACACCAAAACACCATACTTTCTTAATTTCTGTAGAATTATAAAATTTATAACTGTAAATATCTCATAAGATCTACCTCTCTCCTTGTTTGGCACAAAGCTGTCTTGGCTGTTCTTGACTCTGCCTTTGTGTATCAAGTTGTGGGATTTGATACAAAATTCATTGAATTTGTAGGTTAATGTTTTGGAGAATGGTTTCTACATTTCTACATTTATTTAAACAATACTTCGTTATTTGTAAGAAAGATTTGTAATTACCTCCTTCATATCATTTATAATTATTGTCCTGAACATCTTATTCTCAAACTGTTATTATTAAAGGTACAGAGGAAATCCATATGTTTTGTATACTGATATTTTGTCCAGCATACTTGATGAATACTTTCTTCCAAAAAATTGTCTTTCAGTCCATGGATTTAATACACAGAACAGGGCCTCCCAACCACTTGCAGGGGAGCACTGCTATGTCACAAATGGGTTACAGTTGTGGCAGGACACTGATGTGATTTTCTTAGCAATTTCTGTGTATACCCTGAGATGAATAATGCTGGGAAGCACTGAATAGACAATCATAACATCATTTGTTCCTTTCTTTTCTTTTTTTCTCACCACACTGTTCTGGCTGAGTCCTTTAGTGCTGCGTTGAATAGACTCAGTGATTGCAGGGTTCCCTTGTTCCTGATCTGTAAAGAAAATGTTTGCAATGCTTCACCATTAAAAGGGAGTGTTGTTGGTTGTTAGTAAATAACCATTATCAGGTTTAGGAATTTCCCTTTCATTCCTGATGTTCTGGCATTTTAAATTCAGAGTATGAGGCATTTTATTATATAGTTTTTTCTGCACTGAATAAGATGGTCCTATGATTTTGTGTCATTAATCTGCTAATGTGGTCAATTACATTAAGAGTTGTTTGTTTGCTAGTAGATTCTTCCTGTATTCTTGTTGATAATTCATTTTTAAATAAAATGCTATATTCACTGTGAAAATATTTAATTAATCTCTTTACTTAGGTTAATTATAGACTTACAAGCCATTGTAAGAGATACTAGAGGTCCCATGTACGCTTTATATAGCTTTCCATTTGAATCAAGAATTTAATCTGTCCCTTCTTTTCTACTTAGCCTTTATATCAGTGACTACAAAAATTTGTAAAAATTACTTTGAATTTTTCCTAAATTTTAGCCTATAGTAAAGGATGTCTTCTTTTAAATGATATGTATTTTGTACTCAGATGTATAAAGCAAAACTCAATCTGGAAAGCAGTGAAAATAGAATTCAGAAACAACAAATAGTAAAATGTGAAGCATTGCAATCTTTGGCTTAGAGAAATAACTTTGAGTTTCATTAAGCCTTTACTTTCATAAATAGTCAAGATTAAATTTGTATTTTCATTTACTCTGTGTTGCACAGGGCACATTTTAGTACACAGGTGACATTTCAAAAATATTGATAAATGTTTGTTTTATAGGTCTATAACCTAACCAGTTAATGAAGCACATTCATGAAGGAATTTGTCTTTCAATTTTCCCTTAAATCAGTGAGAGGATCTCAGTAATTTAAACATGAAATTTAGTGACATTATGTTCAGATGTGTTATTAATTTATTCATTCATTCAATATTTAAGTGACTGACTCAGCAATAATACAAAATATAAACCTTGCATTATATTAGCCCATCAGCCCCCCAAAGCATATGTCTGATAAATATTAAGCATGCCATGAGTGATAGAGATAACTGAGTTATAAAAGTATAGAAAGGAGAAGACTTTGTTTGGAATAAGATAAGTAACTCTTCACATAGTAGTAAGGATATAAATAAAGCCTAAAATTATTGATATTGTTTTCATATTTAGGGGACATTTCAGATGTAAGTACTCAGTGTTTCTAGTGGTATTGGCATCATCCAGGACAACGAGGAGGAAGGAGACAGGTTCAGGATTCTGTGTAGCCTCTCAAAAGTGGGACATTTTTAAGACTTTGATTCTTATGTAATACTTTATGCAAATTTTGGAAATGCCCTTTATATATATATATATTGTTTGTTCTCTGTTTTTAATATTTCCCTGTCCATCGACAACAATAATGTGACAGTCTTGGGCTTCCCACCGTCTCTACATAATGTTTCATGTGTTCAACAAGGTCTACAGTATTTAACAGAAATTTGCTCCCAAGGGCATTTGCCACTCCGCCTTCTGCATTGCTCCCCACTCACTTGACCCTTTTTCATTTTCACTGAAGTGTTATGCCCTCAAAAGGGCCATATTGATAGGGAAAATGATGTGATCAGCTGGGAATATGCTAAAAGTCTGACCTTCTAGAGGACATGTGATTAAGACAGTAGTAAATAGAGGTCTGTGATATTATTATCTAAACTACTGACTTGATTTGAAGAGGAAGTATAATTCCTATTTCAGGTCTCATTGTCATTAAGACAAAACATGACATTTCAGCTCATTAATTTTTCCTCTAGGCCAAAACAAGGATTAAAAGTAAATGAAAGCAATTGAAGAGACAAATCCAGATCTATTTAAAGTATAAAGTAAGGGCATATATTCAAATATTAAAAGTCATTATAAAGTACCCTCTGGTACTAGTTTTCACTAGAAAATATCCTTATAAAGTCATTGTCTCATTAACAACTCCTGAAATGTTCTATTTTCTTGCCATTAGAAAATGTAATAAATCTGTCTCTGAGCCCCTGTAGGCTGACCCAAATTTTTGGATATTCCACAGTCACTGGACCTGACTGGATATTATTACCTTCATCTCCAGTATGATGAGTTTGAGCATGATTTAATTATTTTGAGGATTTTTTTCCAATCTCAAACATTCTCAAAATCATAATTTATAGCACTAAAAAGAATTTCCCATGAAAATATAATCTTATTGAATCACTTTTTTATTTTGAATCTTTTATCCTCTTTATACACACAAGGCATTATAGCTTAGAATCATTTTAGTGATTGAGTCATGTTCCAGTCTTTGTTGTTGCAGGTGACAAAACAGACACCCTAAAATGACTAGTGATTTTTATAACATCATTTTCACTTGGACCCCAGGATACTACACATTGGCCCCTCCAACAGTATGTCCTTCATTACTTCTTTCCCTTCTAAAATTTTTGATACTGGGTTAAGGTGGAATTCAAAACTCAGCATTTTTAATTCATATCTTCTCTATTCTCATTCTTTTGGTCTTCTTGTCCAGGCTATATCTTTTTTAAAAAACCATAACCTGAAGATGCCCAAATATTAATTTTCAGACAGATTTCCCCATGCACTCCAAACTTTCATAGCTAGTTGCCAACTTGGTATGTTTCCTTGAATGTCCATTAGCCTCTTAAATTCACCTTACCAAAAACAATTTACATTCCTCCCCCAACCCTACCTTAATTACTATGTCTATTATTTCTGTTGTTCAAGGCAAAAAAACTTGCATTCACCTTTGAATTCTCTCTTCTCATACATCTAAATAATCCCTCACAAAATCCTGTTGCTTGTACCAACAAAATACAATTCGAGTCTGACCCCCTTCTCACTACTTGCATAACTGCTATCTCGGCGCCATCATCTTTAGCCTCGTTAACTGACATGTTCTCCTAATTAATCACTCCACCTCTGCCTTTGCTTCAAACAGCAGCCAGAATGATTCTGTTTAAATGTAAATCAGATTATGACCCTTTGCTAAGCCCTTCCTCTTGGTAGCAGCCTATATTACTAAGAACGGAAACCCTTAAAATGCCTGACAAGGACCTACACGGTCTGGTCTCCCAACTCTCTACTCTCGACAGAGTTGTTGTGTACAGTTAGGTATTTCCTGATGACATGATTTAGAAATGAACTCTATGGATGATACCCACAAATACACTCCCCATCCTTTTTTGCCTTTTATTCTCATAATAGTTGTCAAAATCCAACTTACTATATATTGCAATAATTATAACAATAATAATTATTTATGTATTATGTATATATGTATCTATTTATTTCCTACATTCTTCCACCCTGGTAAAAGCTCAAAGAAACTATAAATTTTTACCTGTTTCGTTCGTTATTCTATCTCCAATGTCTAGAAAAATACCTGACACATAGTAACTTCCTACTTATCATACCAATAAATAACTTTAGGAAAGAAACCTATTCATGAAATTGTTATTTCAATACTGTCTTATTAAAAACATAATACTTACTCTGAAATACTGCCTTATTCACCACATAATGTTCCCTTTATAAACTTGAGTAATACTTATCTGTTTAGTTTCATAGAGCTGAAGATTTTAATTAAAGATGATTTGGAGTATGCCAGTGTTATTGGATATTTACTTGTTTTCCAGAAGAAATCTGTTGAAGTATTTTTCTTCCTTGTATTCCAAATAAAATTTTAAAAATAAAATAAAAACAACTCACCAGAGATATTCACTCAATACCATTAAGTTTAAGCCTTATGAAAGGTTTGTATTGGAACTTTGAAATTCAGACAAGTTTATGAAAGGATGAAGTACATTTAATTTCATAAGTTTAAGTTTAAAATAGTTGGACATTATTACTAAAATTATTAGCTCAGCTTTTCAAAGCTAAATTTGACTTCATGCTTTATTTATTTTATACCATTAATGACATTTGGAAATAATTTTTGATCCAGATAGTACCTAATAAAATTAACTTCTCAATCAGCATGTGATTAGGAACACAATCTGATCAAAATTTTTCTCAACATATCAAAATATTTCCACCAATAATATATGACTTTCAGATTTAATGAACAATTATTTAAAATAAATGTATTCTCAACATATTAAAAGAAAAAAACCCAGAAAAGGAATATTATCACTAATACTGTAAAAGATGTATTTTTCATTTTGTTAGAATTATCATATGCATATTAGTTCACTTCCTAGGTTCTGGTAGTATCACTCAAGAACACTTGAATAGAAGAAAACTGTCTTTAGCATAGGGTATAGAAGGATATCAGCAATTAAAGTGAAAGTGACATTAAGACAGAGATTCAAGATGGCAGCATGAGAGGTGAGACAGAGAACTCCTCCCAAAACCACATATAGTATGAAAATAATAGTAAATACAACCAACCCTAAGAGAGCAACAGGAAAGAAGACTGCGCCAGACTGCATATACCTGGAGAACAGAGCAGACCTCATGAAACACGGTAATATACCAAAGCCTTGATCCGGCGGGACCCAGGCTCCTTCCCTACCCCAGCTCACTGACAGGAGGAAGAGAAACAGAGCAGGGAGGGAATAGAAGCCAAGGACGGTTGAAAAACCAGCCCTGGAGATCTGCTGTGGGAGCACAAACCTACATTGCCTGGTGCTCTGGAGATTAGTAGGGTTGGAAAGCTAAGATAGGCAGAATATTTGGAGAGACTGAGATTCCAGCCATTTGTGGAGGACAGGGATCCACATCCAGCTGCTCTAGGACAAAGGAAAAGTGGGCGGTCTGAGAGGCTTCCTAGCAGCAAGAAGGCTGCTGAAGGGTTGGGGATTGCATGGAACTTGCTGCACGGGAGAAGGTATAGGTGCACAAGGTTGTCTGGGCACACTCTTCCCAACAGGTTGGGAACTTTCAGGAGCTTCAGGTGCTCCATCCTCCTGGCTGCCTACTCAGTTCCAAGGCCCCCCACTTTGATATGGAGCCGGATGCAGCTTCCTCCTTGCCTGCTGGCACTGGCTCGCAAACCGGCAGTCCCTGCCCTGATATCAGTCCAGTCAGAACGAGGTCCTGCCTATGGCAGCTACAGACACAAAGTACAGAGGAAAACACTTGTGTGCTCAGCCCACTGGTTCTGACAGTGGAGACAGGCTCTGCAGCAGCAAAGCAGGAAATGGCTCTTTCCTTCCCCCAGGCACCAGAGCTGCTGCCCTGTGACCCCTGACATCACTCCAGGGGCTGAGCAGCTCCAGAGACTAGAGTTTCTGGGCATGAGAGGTCTTCGCATACAAATATGGTATGTCAAAGGAACCTGGTTCAGACCAAAATCTCACAAACACCAGAAAAAGGGCCAAATGAAGCAGAGCTCACCAATCTCTGTGAAGGAGACTTTAAAATAAAAATATACTCATGGAGGTACAGAAAAATATTCAAGAACTCAGGGACAAATTTACGATGGAGATTCAATCATTAAGAAATTCCATATCTGAAATGAAACATACAATGGAGGAATTTAAAAGAAAATTAGATGTAATAGAAAGGATGGTAAATACAAACCGAATTAAAAATACATGAAAAAGATTGTTCATTATGATCAAGTAGGATTTATTCCAGGGATGCAAGGATGGTACAACATTCGAAAATCCATCAACATCATCCACCACATCAACAGAAAGAATGAGAAAAACCACATGATCATCTCCATAGATGCTGAAAAAGCATTTGACAAAATTCAATATCCATTCATGATAAAAACTCTCAACAAAGTGGATATAGAGGACAGGTACATCAACATAATATCCCATATATGATAAACCCACAGCCAACATTATACTTAACAGCGAGAAACTGAAAGCTTTTCCTTTAAGATTGGGAACAAGACAAGGATGCCCACTCTCCCCACTTTTATTCAACATAGTTCGGGAGGTCCTAGCCAAGGCAATCAGACAACACAAAGAAATGAAAGGTATCCAAATTGGCAAGGAAGAAATTAAACTGTCCCTGTTTTCAGATGACATGATATTGTACATAAAAATCCTTAAAGAATCCACTCTAAAACTACTAGATCTAATATCTGAATTCAGCAAAGCTGCAGGATACAAAATTAATACACAGAAATCTGTTATATTCCTACACACTAATGATAAACTGGCAGAAAGAGAAATGAGGAAAACAATTCCATCATGGTTGCATCAAAAAGAATAAAATACCTAGGAATAAACCTAACCAAGGAAGTGAAAGACCTATACTCTGAAAACTACAAGACACTCATGAGAGGAATTAAAGAAGATACCAATAAATGGAAACACATCCCATGCTCATGGATAGGAAGGAATAACATTGTCAAAATGGCCATCCTCCCCAAAGCAATCTACAGATTCAATGCAATCCCTATCAAAATACCAACAGCATTCTTCATTGAACTAGAGCAAATCATTATAAAATTCACATGGAACCACAAAAGACCCCGAATAGCCAAAGAAATCCTGAGAAGGAAAAATAAAGCTGGGAGGATTAAGCTCCCGACTTCAAGCCCTACTGTAAAGCCACAGTAATCAAGAAAATTTGGTACTGGCACAAGAACAGACCCATAGATCAATGGAACAGACTAGAGAGCCCAAGCATATATGGTCAATTAATATATGATAAAGGAGCCATGGATATACAATGGGGAAATGACAGCCTCTTCAACAACTGGTATTGGCAAAACTGGACAGCTACATGCAAGAGAATGAAACTGGATTATTGTCTAACTTCACATATAAAAGTAAACTCAAAATGGATCAAAGACCTGAATATAAGTCATGAAACCATAAAACTCTTAGAGGAAAACATAGGCAAAAATCTCTTGAATATAAATAAACATGAACAACTTTGCCCTGAACATATCTCCTTGGGAAAGGGAAGCAAAATAAAAAAATGAACAAATGGGACCACATCATGCTAAAAAGTTTCTATTCAGCAAAGGACACTATCAGCAGAACAAAAAGGCATCCTACAGTATAGAAAAATATATTTGTAAATGACATATCTGACAAGGCGTTAACATCTAAAATATATAAAGAACTCAAATGCCTCAACACCCAAAAAGCAAATAACCCTATTAAAATTGGACAGAGGATATGAACATACAAGTCTCCAAAAAGTAATTTAGATGGCCAGCAGGCACATGAAAAGATGCTCCACATCTCAAATTATCAGGGAAACACAAATTAAAACCACAATGAGCTATCACCTCACGCCAGTTAGGATGGCCAACATAGAAAAGAATAAGAACAACACATGCTGGCGAGTATGCAGAGAAAGGGAAACCCTCCTACACTGCTGGTGGGAATGTAAACCAGTTCCACCATGTGGAAAGCAGTATGGAGGTTCCTCAAAAACTAAAAGTAGAAATACCATTTGAACCAGGAATTCCACTCCTAGGAATTTACCCTAAGAATGCAGGGGGCCAGTTTCATAAAAACATATGCACCCCTATGTTTATCACAGCACTATTTACAGTAGCCAAGAAATGGAAGCAACCTAAGTGTCCATCAGTAGATGAATGGATAAAGAAGATGTGGTACTTATGCACAATAGAATATTATTCATCCATAAGAAGAAAACAAATCCTACCATTTGCAACATCATGAATGGAGCTAGAGGGTATTATGCTCAGTGAAATAAGCCAGGCAGAGAAAGAGAAGTACCAGATGATTTTGCTCATCTGTGGAGCATAAGAACAAAGCAAAAACTGAAGGAACAAAACAGCAGCAGACTCACAGAACCCAAGAATGGACTAACAGTTGCCAAAGGGAAAGGGACTGGGGGCTGTGGGTGTGCAGTGAGGAAGAAGGGGAATAAGGGGCATTATGATTAGCACACATAACGTAGATATGGGCACAGAGAAGGCAGTATAGCACAGAGAAGACAAGTAGTGACTCTGTAGCATCTTACTATGCTGATGGACAGTGACTGTAATGGGGTATGTGGTGGGGACTTGATAATGGGGGGAATCTAGTAACCACAATGGTGCTCATGTGATTGTATATTAATGATACCAAAATAAAAACAAAAAATACATTAAGACAGTAATATGAAGGCCTCTCAGAAGGAGCAAACTAAGAGGTAGGAACAGTGATTATAAGAAGCTAAGGAAAAGGAGCATTCAGAAACAGGGTATAGAGAGTGACTTCAGTGAAATGGCAGAATAGGGAATCATGGCCCTTTTCCCCCAGTAGCAACATTGATTTAACAACAACATATGGATGAAAATACCTTAATGAGACCTCCAAGTTCTAATTAAGATGTAGTACCCTTGATGAGCAACTGAGAATATCCAAATGAAACAGATAAGAAGAACAAGTCGGCATAGCTCAGTACCGAGGGACCTTTGCCAGTGAGTACTCCCTTAGGGGAGAGAGTGGAGCATGTACCTACCGTCCTTGGCCTTTCAGGGCACTGCCATCAGGAGAAGGGGTGGCAGCTTACTATAGCCAGTTCAGCTCTGTGCAAATGAAATAAGGGACATGACCCTAAGACTTCTCCCTCAAGAAGGAGATAGAGAAGTGGATTGTGCACATCCATAAGAAAAGTTTGATAGATTCCCTGAATCTCTAGCTGGGCTGCTTGGCGAAGGTTTGAATAGATTCCCTGACAAAATAAGTCTATAAAGACTGGGAAAAATATTTGTTTCTACCGATGTGCAGACATGAACATTAAGCTACAAGAAACATGGAAAATAAGGGAAATATGACACAAGTTATAAAACAAAATAAATCTCTAGTAATCAGTCCTAAAGAAATGGAGATTTATGAATTGCCCGAAAAAGAATTCAAAATAATCATCTTAAAGAAGTTCAGTGAGTTACAGGAGAACAGAGGTACACATATAAACAGAATCAGGAAAAAGACAAATGGAAAAATAAAAAAGAATATCAACAAAGAGAAGGTATTAAATAAAAACAGACATCTTGGAGCTGAAGAATAATCAAACTGAAAAATTCATTGGAGAGCTTTAATATAAGACTTGATCAAAAAGAAGAAAGAATCAGTGAATTTGAAAACTTGTTATTCAATTATTCAGTCAATAAAGTAAAAAAAAAAGAATGAAGAGAGTAAAGGAAGCCTAAGGGAATTATGGTACACTCAAATGAACAAATATACACATTACTGGAATTCTAGAAGGAAAGAGAGAAAGCTACAGAAAGCTTACTTATAAAAAAGTGTGTCCCCCCAAACTTCCCAAATCTGAGGAGGGAGGTAGATAGCAGATTCATGAAGCCCAAAGACCCCCAAAGATGAAACAAACCTACATTGAGAATCATTATAATCAGATTGTCAGAAGTCAAAGACATCCAAAGAGTGATTTTTTTAAAGCAGCATGAGGTGTAGAAAATCCTTTCAGTAAATTTGTGAATAGTAAATTTGTAAAACTGTGAATAATCAAGTCAGTAACTTGAGGGAGGTACAAGTGAAAAGTAAAATGCCTTCTGGTTAGTGCAGGACATAGAGATGGACCTCTGGGTCTGATGCAAGGTTTTGCCTTTTATGGTTGTGTCATTTTAAGCAAATCACTCAACTTCCCCTCTGCTTAATTTTCCTCATCTATAATAGGAGTAATAATAGAGTGAAGGATTAAAGCAGCTACCCATGTAAAGCTAGTAGAACTCTACTGGCATAGCAAACAAAATGCTACTGTGAAATATTAACTAATATTGTCATTACAATCATTAAAAAATGCCATTTCTCTGCTTATCAAGTGTTATCTTCATTTATTTTCCAGGATATTATTAACTTTAAATTATTTTCACTTATTTTCTGGGAATTCATCATCAGTAAGAAGGAAATCTTTAACCATGGTATTTCTCCATAGACAATGTGGATTTCTCTCTTTGGTTACCTTATTGCCTTCTTAAATTGTAAACTGGCTTGGTAACAAACTAAATTAGCAGCTTGAGGAGTGAGTCTGGGACCAGAGGAGTGAGCATTCTAGAAGGGGAATTTTTTTTAACTGATACTTCTTTTTTATGGACGGTGCAGCCACTACGGTCAGGATCAAATTTCAGTATGTAGCTTTGTCTTTCACTATATACACTTCATTT
Source organism: Smutsia gigantea (assembly GCA_032199065.1). Lineage (NCBI taxonomy): Eukaryota > Metazoa > Chordata > Mammalia > Pholidota > Manidae > Smutsia > Smutsia gigantea. The sequence goes on from JAVSCE010010417.1 coordinate 163,451, forward strand.
CTGTGGCTGCTGACTGCGGCATTGAGTAACCCTGCTTCACGGTTTTTTAACTTTGTGTATCCAGTGAAAGAATCCTGGAGGCTGGTGGAATAAGCTTCTTTTCAAGACTGTTGAACTCTAGTGGTTGTTGAAAGGAGATTCCAAGTAGCGTGTTCTGGTTGCACATGTGCCTGCCCCCAAGTAATTTCTCTTCCAATTATTTGTTGCCAGAAGTCTTGTGCCAAAATATCTTTTATTTATAGCTCACAATTCCTTCTTGCTGCCTCAGGAAGGGGATTGATTAGTAATGCATCAAGGTGTCTTTTCAATGCATTTGACAGGTTTTGATATCTTTACAGCAACTTGATCCAACTTGCATTGTATTAAACAGAAATTTTTCAATGATTCTGAGTTCTCAATAATTATACAGGAATTTCTATATATTATATAATTTTCTTCAGTTTATTGAAGACCTAAAGGCATCGTTGAAATTTAAGGCAAAGGAGAATTTTATGTCTGTGAGTCAGTTTACTATCCTGTCCCTTAAGAGTTTAAGAGGGAGGATAGCAAGGAACAAGCATAGATTTGGCATAAATTCCAGCTCTACCTATGATGTTGGATAGTTCCTTAATCTCAGTGTTTTTTAAAAATTAATTTAATGACAGTGACTAATTCTCAGGAAAGATATGAGATTTAAATGAATTAATATATATAAAATTTGTAGCAGTGCCTGGCACATAATAAACACCATGCAAGTGTTTGATGTATTTGTGAAGTTTAATGGCTACTTAGTGTCCTTTCATATCAATATATTTATTTAATCAATCTACTATTTGTACATTTCTTTTTTTTTAATTTTGCTATTTTAAATAATGCTATGATACAAATCTTTGGGTACATCACTGATTATTTTTAGAGGAAAATTTAGAATAAATTCTTAGACATGAAATTATTGGATCAAAATAGAACACATTTTCAATACAAGTAAACAAAAATTAGTATTTATGTTATATACTAAATCACATAAATTAGTAAGAAAAGACTTGCAACTTATTAACTTCTAAATTTCAAACTCTTAAAAAATTCTTACATTGTAATGTATATTTAAATCTTGATTAAAGAGAATATTATAAAAGAATATACAGTGAATGAAAAAGTCTCAAAATCCAATTTAGTCATCATATTGTCTTTACTCCACACAATTGAATTTGATAAAATCAGCTCTGTTAGACAAACAGGACAATTTAAAAAGTAGAGACAACAAAAGCAAAGATAAGTAAGTGGATTACATTAAAGTACTTCTGCATAGCAAAGAAAACATTCAACAATATGAAAAAGCAACTTATGGAATGGGATAAAATAATGGCAAAACTTATATATCTATTAGGGGTTAATGTTTTTAAAACATGAAGCATTCCTACAACTCAATAGCAAAAAATACAAATAACCTGTTTAAGAAATGAGCAAAGGACCTGAATGGACAGTCCTCCAAAGTACACATGCAAATTAAAAAGCATATATGGAAAAGTTCTTAATATCACTAATCATCAGGGAAGTGCAAATTTCCACAGTAAGGTATCACTTCAAAGCTATGAAGATGACTTTTTTTTTTAAATAATAAAAAGTAGAAGTGATTTAGCAGGCCACTCCTTTCAGGAAAACATGTTCCAATGAATGCGGGAGAGGAGAATTAGTATACTCAGTCTTAATGGGTATTTTGCCACATTGTCTGGAGAACAATCTCACATTTTCCATGTTATTTTAGCATTTAAAGATGAGAATATAATTTGTTTAAGTATTTATTTACTTCAGTGCAGCATAGCCAGTCAATGCAACATTACTGCTATATTTTTTCCAGTAACCTACTTAAGAAATAGCAATTTGTTTTGACAAAAATAGGAAAAAGTTAAAAATAGTAATAATAATAATAAAATAAAACTTCTGTTTGATTTATTAAGAAATCTTTGTATTGCAGTTTCCAGTTTGTTTACATGCACTTGTGTTTGGCAGATAAATGTAATCACAAAACATCTTACATCTCTGCTCACAGTATTCCAGAAAGAAAAATATGTTGTCATAAAACCTCCAACTTCTCCATAACCTGGGGACATAACCAGTCATATCCACGAACAGACTTGGGTGAAGGCTGAAAACGTGTTAAAAGTATAGTTCCTACCCATGAACTAAAATTTCTCCCCAGTAATTATGGAAAAACAAAAATAATTAAATTACCTACTCAGTCTCTGCTCTCATGGTTCTATTGATTTTTGACATTCCTTAATATATGAGTAAATTACTGCTATCATTTTAATGTTCTCCTAATAGAAGGAAACAAATATCAATGGAGGACACAATTTTGAACCAGAAACCATATTTCAAAAATGTGCTTGTTTTACTTAATCATATTTACTAAGTCTATTTAAACAACTATATAAATTGTCCTCACTGATTACAGAAAACATATATAGGGCAGATTAGTTTTTAATTCAAGTTATTTTAAATGTAACTTCTCTGCTCACTATTCATATACAAAAGAACGTTTTCCTAACCCTTTACAGTATGCAACATTACCTTTATAATCAAATATATATTTCTACAACTGAAGGATTTACAACTGACCAAGACCGTTGGGCATAGGAGATCTTTGTATCTGAATTTCATGTTTAATTACACTATTCAACTTTTATTGGTTATAAGTGTCTGAAATTTTTATAGAAGCAGAGACACCCAAGAGGAAAAACAATCTCTAACTTTACCTTCCTCACAGAAATTTCATTGGAGCAGAAAACAAACTAATAATTTATATCCATTTGAATTTGGAAAGGTGGGAAAGGTTTCCCTGCCCTTTATTAATAGCTTCCAGGTGTGACAGCAGTGAAAGATAATATCGCTGCCATCTTCAGACAGAGGCGAGGGATCCATTACCTATACACACCTGAATTAACATAGAGCAAGCATCTGCGAAATGACGGGTGGTTACCATGGGGGGGGTGTAGGGGTGGATGGTGAGGGGTATACAGGGGCACAGAAGTCTCAGTCATAATGTAAGTTGGTCACAGGGATGGTAGTGCAGCGTGGAGAATAAAGCTAATGGTTGTTTAACACCTTCTGTGTTGACCGAGAACACCACGTGACACAGGCGAACACCTAGACAAGGGAGAGCATTTCCCTGGAACATGTAAGTTATTTTTCCAACCACTTACTTTCCTTATAATTTTGCTCATGGCTTTAATTACATGTATTTAAATTATACTTAACTTTTCAAATACAAAGTTATCACAAAGTAAAATCCCACATAAACCATGGTACAGATCAAGAAATAAAATACTGCCAGCATCCCTGAAAGGATGGATACTTCCATCCTAGGAAGGAGCTCTCTTCCTATTTCTCAGTATTGAATCTTTACAACTTGTTTTCTTCATTTGGTCTTTGAATGAATGGAATTTTGCAGTATGTTCTTTCTTCTGTCTATCCTTTTTTATTGATGTTTCATTTGTGAAAGTTTAGCTTTAGCTAAACATGTCTGTGTACATTTTGATTGTATGAACATATCAAAATTATATATCTATTTTAATGATGATGGACATCACTTAAGCAATTTTTAGTTTGAGGCCATTATGAATCATGCTGCAGTTAGCTTTCCTGCACTTTCTCTTGATGTTCCTTCGTAAGAATATATACATACATACATATATATATATACATGTGAATGCATATATACAAATATGTGTATATGTGTATGTGTCTGAATATATATAGGAATATATCTCAGTGGACTTCCTAGTTATGGTTAGTATCTGCTAAATGTTAGTAAGTAACACATTATTGCCAAAGAGACTCTGGTACCTTAACATGCCTATTAACAGTGTTTGAAACTTCTTTCTCTACATGGACACATTACTCTGCATGTCACCTATTTTTATTACAGGTACTCTCTTGAGTATGCAGCAGCAATTCATTTTGGTTTAATTTTTATTTCTATGCTTACTAATACTATGGAATTCTCTGAATTTTTATTGACTATTTGATATCTTCTGAAAAGGCCTATTTAAGTCCTTTGCCCATTTTCTTTCTATTGAGTGGTTTCATATGTATGTGTGCAAGTGTAGTATATACATGTGCTAGTCATGGGTATTAGAATATTTATCACTTTCCCTTAGTTGGTTTTAACTCTCTAAATGGTGTCCTTGAATAAGTAGGTGCTCTTATTTTTATGAAACTGTAATGATTTGCATCATGTCTAAGAAATCTTGCTCTCTAGAATTTTTGTTGTTTTTCCATTCACATTTAAATATACAGTGACTGGGTGACTATTTTTGTAAAATATGAAACAGAGGTTAGGAGTCTTTTCTGTGTATATATATGTGTTGTGTGTATGTGTATAGTTAATTCAGCAAGATTTATTGAAATGACAACTCTTAGAACAATTTGACTCCATTATCTTCCAGATTTATAGGCTCTTAGTTGTATTGACGTGACACAATAATCATAGATTTTTCTAAAAAGTTTCAGTTTTAAGTGTAGCACAGAGAAGGCAAATAGTGAATCTGTGGCATCTTACTATGCTGATGGACAGTGACTGCATTGGGGTATGGGTGGGAACTTGATAATATGGGTAAATGTAGTAACCACATTGTTTTTTCATGTGAAACCTTCATAGGAGTGTATATCAATAATACCTTAATCAAAAGAAATCAGTTTTAGAATGGACCTACCCCAGTTGTGTTTATTACTATTTTTCAATATTAATGAAATTTTATTGCCCATAAATTCTTCTGTCCTTAGGCATGGGACTGGACTTTAATGTTAAACTGAGTAAGGAATTTGCTACCAAGTTTAGAGCAGCTTCATGAGACGAGATTAAAAGAATATGTCATCTTTGCCCTTCTCTTCAGTCCTAAAGTCTGATTTGGATTCTGCCACACACTTCTCTTACCCTAACCCCAGTGTTCTAGAAACCTTCTTGATCTCAGCTTCCTGCTACTTAGAGTTTGAGGATGTAAATGGATTTATTTTCAGGGCCATAACCATTTGCTCCTGTGTGCAAACACATAGCATATGTGTTTTTTCTTTTATGCATAATTCACACATCTTTAGCTACTTTCTCAATGCATCCTTGTATGTTGTACTTACTGCAGACATTTCTCAAAGCTTCTGGTGGATGATGTAGGGATGGTGAGTTTCTTGAACTATCCTCCATGTGCCTCAATTAGCTCACTTGTATTTTGCACCTGTGGTGGGTGTCTTAGTCACCTTGGGCTGCTATAAGAAAAATATCATAGATTTTTAACAACAGAAATTATAAACAACAGAAATTCATTTCCCACAATTCTGGAGGTTGGAAGTCCAAGATCAGGGTGTCAGTATGGTCAGATTCTGGTGAAAGATCTTTTCTAGGCTGCAGACTGCTGACTTCTCATTGTATCCTCATGCAGCAGAGAGCAGAGAGAGAAAGAAAGCTCTCATGACTTTTACAAAGGTTTTAATCCCATCCGTGAGAGTTTCACCCTCACGACCTCATCGAATCGTACTTCTTAATTACCTCCCAAAGACCCTCTCTCCTAATGCCATCTCTTGTAGGGTAGAGTTTTGACATAAGAATTTGGGAGAAACACAAACATTGAGTCTATAACAATGGGTATAATGATAATATCTACTTCATACAATTTCTAGGTTAATACTAATAAAGTACTTTAAACAATTGTTTTTATCAAAGAAATAAAAGCAAAATAACATACATCCTCATGCATTTACATTTAGTCTATGGCTACATTTATGATACAATAGCAGAGTTAAGGAGTTCAAGAGACCCTATGGCCCACAAAACTAAAATTGTAACTATCTGGCTCTTCAGAGAAAAATAGATGCAGATCCCTGCTGTAAAAGGAAATTATTAGGTATTCATATTCTTGCAATAGGTTGTGGGCTCAATACTCATTTGAGTGAAAAAGAAAAGCAGAGTTGTAAAACCCACACATTAGGAACTTAACAAAGTTGATATTTTTAACTTAAAATTTCATACCATGGATGGTTAAAACTGAATTAACAACATGAGACTATGATTCTTAAATGTTATTTGTTAATGTATACATAAAATGGAATGATTTAATCTTTTCATTTATCTGAAATACCTAAATATCAACCTTTTACACAATTATTTTTAAGGTAGATGAAAATTAAGTATTTGCATCCAACATCCTTTGTTATTCAGAAGCAATTTTTCACCTTAACAGCCTTAAAACCTTAATCAAACATGACTCAATGAGTCAGCTGTCTTTCTTCATTTTTCCTGTGTTTGATCCTTATTTCACTGTTCTAGTCCTTGAGCGGAGCTCCTAACAACCATTTCTTTCTTTTCCCATCGGAATGAAAGGCAAATTACTCTCTCATTTGGCCATGTCTTTGTGTTGCCTCTCCTTTAAGCATAATAGCTTCATTCTTACATGACAGTAGACTAAAATGAATTAATGTGAATAAAAGGTTCAACTAACTACATTGCATTATTTTGCGCAGAATTGTTCTGGAAATGTTTGACACTTCATTAGTGGACTGACCAGAAGAACTTCTTGAAATCATAATAAAACATGGCAGCCTGAGATAATAGTCTTCACGGATATATACACCTCGTTAGGATAGCACAGCTAGTTTGTTTTATAGAAGCCCCATTATGATTTCCATTAAAATAAAAGTTACTTAGCTGATTAAATAGGATTTCTGCTTAAATATCATAGTTTAAGTAAGTTATTTGGGTTATATGTATATGGTTGTGTGTGTGTATGTGACTTTTATTTCTCTTTTAGTATAAAAAATAATAATTACTGATACCTGGAAAATTGTTACTTCATTATGAACACTTTTTGTGAAACAGCTACTAATTATTTATGCGACACATTCTCTCAATATAAAAAAAGATACTGTACTGATAGAAGCAATCCCACCATAATTTTTAAGCATTCTACTCCAGGACAACCAGCCTTCTCCATGTTTAAAACTCACTCCTTCTAGGATTGCAAATTATATTAATTTATTTATTTTCAAGAACCAAAATTCATTGAGCCTTTACATATTTTCACTGTTCCATAACTCCTTATGACATTCTTCCCTTCTTATGCAATTAAATCATTATACTACTTTGCCACACCCTCAAGTTTCTTACTACTGTTTCTCTCCATTTTGTCAAATTCCAAAACTTTTAAATGTATCACTACTTATTCCATACCTATACCTGAGTACCTGAACTTGTTTACAGAAAGGCATACATGTAATTATGCTTTTTGGTCTCATTTTAAAAGCAGTGAACTCATTTCAAGAGTTCCTATAATTTTCATAATCCAAAAATCTTAATTTTTTCTAATATGTACATTCCATCTCTCAACATCCTTGGCAACCATTTCATACCTATCTTTTCTCCTCCAACTTTTACCACTTTTATCACACTCCTCTGATTCTTTCTTTTATATTTCAATAAAAATTAGAAGCAATCAGAAGGTCTTCAGATTCTTCCTGCACACCACCAATCAACTTGATTCCTTGCCTATCTAACTCAGTCTCTGTCCTATTTCATTGGTGCCTCCTACCTGCAGCTAATTCCTCTACGTGTGAACAGGGTCCCATGTGTCTCTAGCCTACTCAAAAGCATTACTCAAGAAACTGTCCTCTTTCCTGTCCCAATTATCAATCTTCCCTCCCTAATCAATCCATTCCTTCTGCTCACAGGCATGCACTGACAGTCTCTAAAAACCTTAATTGCTACTACATATCACTGTTATTCATAAAATAAAACTTAAAAAGATATTTAGACCAGTGCTTCATAAATTTTAATTAAACTATGAATTATTTGGCAATGTAAAATCAGCAACTCCTTCTGTGGGTCTGAAATGGAGTCTAAAATTGTGCATTTCTAACAACGTATAATGTGAAATCTTGATGCTCTGGTTCAGGGGCTACACTTTGAACAGCTAGGGTTATATATATTCTTTTCATTCCCTCTTGAACCCATGCAAGTAAGTGTTTATCCCCACCATACCATAGAACATCCCTACCAATGGCTATTTGAAACCCCATTGCTAAACCTAAATGCTAATGAATTCAGTCTAATTCTTTAGTTTATTAAGCTGTTAGCAGCATTTGAGATACTTTGTGTTTTTTCATTTTTTTTTCCTCTCTCGGCTTCTTGTGTGCCACACTCCTGTTTCTCCTGTTTTGCTTATTCCTTGGATGTTCCTTCTCAATCACTTTTCAGGTGCCTCATCATCTCTAGGATTCTTATGTACACTGGCATGCACCTACTTCACTTACATGTGTAATAGCTATCTCAAAATAAACATGCTTAAAACTCAATTCCAATGTCCTCCCCCAAATCCTATTTCTTCCTCTCAGGAAAAAAACAAAAAACACCTCACTTTCTGGTTGCTCACATCAAAAAAAAAAACCCAAAACTGAGTTACCTTACATTTCTTTCTCTTTTAACACATCAACAAATCTACCAATCTTTAGATCCAACATGTGTTTATAGTCTGATCTTTCTCTCATCTTTTTCACTAGCATTCTTATCCAAGCCCCATAATTCCAAGTCTGAAATATTGCAGTGTTCTAAAACTGGTTTCTGTTTTCCTTCTTGGCCATACATAATCTCCTTTAAAGTAATCTTTAAAAATGTGAGATCATGCCAAACCTCAGCCCCAAATCCTCCATTGTTCTTCCATAGAATTTAAAATAAAATAAACAAAAGCTTACATTTCTGAAATAGCTCATCTCACTCTCCTGACTTTTCTTCTCAGAATTCATCCCCTTGCGACTCAGCCCCCTAAGCTTTCTTTCTGCTTTTGGATACCCTAACCACACTCTCGACTCAGTCTTTACATTTGTTTTCTCCGCTGATGTGTTCTTTGTTTATTCACTCATTCAACAAATGAATTTATTGTGGGGCAGCAGCATTCTATTTGTGAAAAATCAGTCAACAAGACACAAAATTAGCAACCTGAGTGGAGCTTATATTTGAATGGAGACAATGAATCATAAACATGACAAATCCTTATGTTATATATTATTTTAGAAGGTGTTTTGTACTTAAAAAATGAAAAATGCATCAAGGTGAGGGGTGTTGATTGTTAAAATTATTCTTCTGCAAGATAGCCAAAGAACTCATTCCCTTACTCTTCCCAGGTCTACAATTCTCCTGGTCATTGAGGCTTCCCTTGACCACCTTATCCAAAATAAACACAGAACTCCTTGACCTAAACACACTGGTTTCTTTTCCTCCACAGCATTTATCACCATTAAACATACTGTACATTTATTTGACTGTCTTTTACATCTATTCTATTTCTGTGTAAATTCATTACCTCATGAAGTCAAAATCTGTTTTGTATGTTACTATATTCCCCGATGCCTAAGTGTCAGTAAACAGTGTTAATCTAAATTAGTCAATCAGAGCATTGTTTTACTTTATATCTATAGAGAAGAATATTCTTTTTAAGTAAAAGAAGTTTTTAATACTTTGATTAATCTGGGATTCTAAACATATGTGTTTATATTACCTTCCCCAAAACATTCCATTAAAATGAATAATCATGGTGTTGCTGGAGCATTAAATGTAGACTTTCTTTTTTTCAGAAATTCTGGGAAAATGGAGGGTCCATTGTATCTGGTAGATTAAAAAGCCAAGATAGAGAAAAACACAGCTTAAAAATATGCACTACAAATTACTTTGGAAGTAGAAAGAACAGTTTTTCCTGTTTTGAAATCTTGGTGAGATCTCAAGTTCAGTCAAACTTGTAGCAATGAGTCACTGGCAATCTTTAGGAAAATTAATTTAAAAACTCTTGTGGGTTCAGTTGGGATAACTGTTTTAGGAAGGGTCTCTGTGAGAGTAAGAAAGATAGAAAAATAATCGGAGAAAATACAGTTATGCAAATCCTATGCAAGGAGAATTTAAAGGAGAGAAAGAAAGACCTAAAAAAGAAAGTGAGAGTAGCTTTCAGAAGCGAGCATTCTGGCAAAGAAAAACCCTAAAGTCAGCACAAACAATATTAATACTAACCAGAGTTTCACTGCCACCAGAAGGAGATCCTATCCTGAGATCAGGTGTTGGTGTATCCACCTAGCTGTACCTTGCATGCGTCACTTATAACCAGAAGAGTGAAATCCTGTGTAGGAATCTACGTTTACTAATACTTAGAGGAGAAGTTCTAAACTCAACAAAATAAGGACTAAATCCAAGAGAGGGCTGATCTAATTAAGGAAAAAATTTCAATACTTTTAGGTACATCCAAAATGACACTGCAGCAATTACAGATTTCTTAGAAATTAAACCCGTGATCACTAATTTCAGAGTATATATACAGTCTGAAAAATAGAACATATAATGATTAGATTGTTGAAACATAGAGGGCTTCTCACAGATGATAAAGCAAATGCATAAGTAAGGAATAAAAAAGAGGCAACTTGCCTCATACAAGGTAGTTGCAGAAGTACCAGTCTTTATATAATAGAAATTCTAGAAGGAACCAAGAAGAGTATGGAGGGGAGAAACTAATAAAATATAGTATAGTAAAAAAAAAATCTGAAGAAAGACTTGAGTAGGTTGAAAGGGTCAAGAGAGTATTAAGCAGGAATGATAACAAAGAGAAAACACTCTAAAAAGGATGCTTGGTGAAAATGTTAAAATTCCTAAGAAATTCTAGAAGGGCTCACCAATTAACCAAGCTCCAATAATAACAAAACAACAGGCAGTTTACAGAAAAAAATTAGATTGGAATCAAACTTCCTTATCAACCGTACAAAGTATAAACACTGCTACATCTCTCATCCAGTATCTACTAAGCTCTAAACCCAAATTATATTGATTGTTTTATTTTATATACAACTAAACTTGCATTTAAGCATGAAAGCCAAATAAATAACATCCTGGGCATGCAAAAAGTCAGTAAGATTGTGACCTACCAAATAATACAAAGAAATTATTGAGGATATAGGTCAGCAAAAAAAAAAACACACAAACAAACTTAAAGAGGATATGATATAAGGTTCAAGGGAAAGAAATGAACAAAATTACTAATTTACTAATAAGTAAAACAGTACGTTTCTAGTTGTATAACTCAATGTTCAAATCCCAAGTGAAGACTTTAGTGTCTACATATATAATCAATGTAAGTAAAGGAAATTACTTAATGTTTTCAACTATGTATCTCATCATAGTTGGTTTTAAGAAATGTAGTGATATCACACATATTATGAATTATTTTCAAATGTTGTAAATATTTGGGCAAGTAACCTAGTGATGCAAATATAACCCAGTTTCTCCATTCCCCTACTTTTCTCCTCCTGGAAATACTCCATCATACTAGTTTCCCTAGCACCTTTTGGCTATTTGTGACCAAACATGTTCATTCTCCTACAGTTTCATTGCCATTTTAAGTTAATAATTAACAGATAAATTATTTTAAGTTACATTATTTTGAATTATTTTAAGTTAAAAATTTACAGATAAATTTTCTCCCTGACAAAAAAATTCTAATTTTAGTTCCAAATAGACCACTACTTTCTGTGCAATAATTTTCTTAAAAGCTATAGTTATTGGTTGCATTTATTGACTATAAGAGCAGGAAATTGTTATCTTTCTCCCTGTTACTCCAATATTCCTTTGTAAGGTGCACTTTAATCAAGAAAAATAACCACTTGTCATAGGAGGTATACAGTATTATTGATGCAGAGTAAATACAAAATATGTGCACATATCATTTTTATTTTTATTTTTAAAATGGTAAATTAAAACACAATATACATGATGAACTGAAAAAACACATTGATGTATTAGACGCCCATGTGCATATCAGTCCCAAAGGAAGCATTGTTTCTGCACCACACTTTCAAAAATGAGTATCTCTGGTTAATTGCATAAAAATTGTAACTGTGTTGTCTTCAAAGTTTGCATTTTCATTTGTGTTTATTACTTTTTTCACTAGGATTGAATCGTAAGTTTTTATATTTGAATTTTTATTGAAATGAAGCTAACAAGTCTGTTATTTTAAAAGACTTTGAGGGATCTGCACTATTGATGCTGACTGTATTTTCTTTCTCTATTAACATTTCTTGAGCTATTTAAATTATTATTTTAAAATTCAGGTTGCTAAATTGTTCCTGCTAAATAGGCTATGGTTTTTAAAGATTTTTTTATTATGCTTCCCTGAAGGTTTCGCATGATTTATTTTTGCTTTGTGTGGCTGCCCATAAAAAATGTAACAAAACAAGATGTAGCATTCTATTCACATTCATCATCAGCTTGCAGGGAAATGTGCCTTAGTATTTTAATACATCTAAAATGGAAAGATGTATCACTTACTTTTTCATTTACACTCTCGTAATTCTTTATACTTTAACCAGGTGTTTTTAATGTGCATTTTGATATAAAGTGGTTTATTTTCACATGGTAACTTATATAAACACTTTAATAAAATGAAGAAATAGAAACAGAAATAATATATTCTAGACAACATGAATCTATACCCAAAAATAGTCATATTTCTTCTTTATTCCCAACATAAGTCCTAAATATTTCTAATATATCCATTCTTGGTTTTTACAGATGACCTGTAGTGTATCTATTTCATGTACCATCTTGCCCAAAGCAGTAAATAGCAACTGAAACATTCTACTAAATGTGTATTTTCCAACTTCTTCTGCTATGACTGTCAAATAAACATGCATCTGAATCCCTTCAATCTATATCAGATGTTACTTTTTAACCTAAATTATCATCTTTTCAGCCTTTCACATTTCCTCACTGCCCACCGCTCATTAAGCTAATACTGTGAATGGACAAAGGAGAGTCTTTAAAAAAAATTTTGGTGGGACAACTGTATATCAACATGAAATAAATAAAAGGTATAATATATAATACATGTATGAAAAAACCTACATCATTTTCTCACACTACACAAAAATCATTAACTCAGATAGATCTGAGACCTAAATATAAGAACTAAAATTATAACACTTCTAATAAAAAATAATAGAAAATATTTATGAGTTCTGATTAGGCAAAAGGTTCTTGGCTATGACACCAAAAGCATGATATTTAAAAGAAAAAAATACAAATGTGGCTTAATGAAATAAAAATATTTACAACTTGGACTAAATTAAATCAAAATTTCCTATCAAAAAGTCACTGAGTGAGAAAATGAAAAGACAAGGCAATAAAAGGAAAAAATATTTTGTGAGTGACATATACTAAAATGGAATTGTATTCAGAATATACCAAAGAAAACACTGTTCAAAATAAAATATTACAATTTTAGAAGTCTACATATTTGAATAGAAATTTTGTTAGAAAAGATAATACAAATGAATAAATAGAAGGTACTCAAAATCATTAGTTTTAATTGAAATGCCAACTGAAACCACAAGGAGACACTATTTCATACCCACTAAAATATCAATGATAAGACAGGCAATGTCAAATGTTCGTAAGAATAGAGAGAAACAGGATATCTCATAAATGGCGGGTGTGAATGTAAAATGGCACAGCCGCTCTGCAAAACAGTTTGGCAGTTTCTTAAAAAGATACACATACATTCACCATACACCTTAGCAATTCCATTGCTAAGAATCTGTCCAAGTGATATGAAAATGTGTCCCACCCAAATAATTGTGTGTGAATTTGTTGTTTATAAAAGTTAGTTGCTAAGAGAGTAGATCTTAAAAGTTCTTATCACAAGAAACAAATGTGTGGTAATGAATTTTAACTAAGCTCGTAGTGATTACCTCGATGTACATGGAATCATTATGTTGTACACCTGAAACTAATCTATGTCTTATGTTAATTATACCTTGTTAAAAAAGGTTCAAAAGTGGAAACAACCCAAATGTTTACCAACTAATGAATGAATAAACAAAATATAATATACATTGCAAATTCTTCTTTGGCAATAAAAAGTAACAAAGTATTGATACATGATACATGACAAATCCTCAAAAACTTTATGCTATGCAAAAGAAGCCAATTACAAGACCCAAAATATCATGCCATTCCGTTTAAATGAAATGCCCAGAAAAAGCAAATCTGTGTAGACAGACAGATTAATGGCTGCCTGGGACTGGAGTTAAGAACATAGAGCGACCATAAAAGAGCTCCTCTCTGGGTAATGGGAAGGTGCTGAAACTGGATAGTGCTGACAGTCAAATAGTTCTACACATTTGCAAAACTTATTAAATCATAAATTTGCAGTGGATCAATTCTATGATATGTAAATTATACCATGATAAATCTGTTTCAAAAAAAAGATTACATGAACTCTAAAGAGCTGTTCTGTGAATTTTGCTGCATATCTATTTCATATTTTCTTTGTGTGTGTAATCTTTTAAGGTCCATCCTGTGAGAAGTCAATGGAACATTGTGTTTCTCAGTCTTGTTGGAAAGAAGGTATTTGGCAAAATAAAAGCTCTGCTTACATCTGTGAATACCCAGAAGGATTTTTCAATCAAAGCTGTAAACCACTGTCAGTAAGTGTTCATCAATGGCATATCAGAATTATACTGACTGCAATGATATTCCAAATGTAAGTCTGAATCTAACATGCAAGGGAGTGGTTTTAAAATATTTTTTTACCATTACCAAACTGTTTGAAAAGTACAAATAATTAAAGTTCTCATTAACATATAATTTTCAAACACAGGAGTATCAGAAAAGCTACCTTACTAGTATATTTTCACTTTTTTCCCATTTCAAATAGAAATCCCAATTTAAAAAATAATCTTCAATTTCATTTTTTGCTTTTCCAGAATTCTCTCTTGTGAACAATGTAATTTTGTAACCTTTGTTTTTAGTTATTGCTGATTTTTTGAATATTTAATCTTATTACATTTTTTTCATTTAACATTTAAATAAATAAGACAAAGACATAACTGATTGTTCTCACAAATCATTATCTTTTCATTTTCATAGGATTCGTATTTGAATTCATAATATAAATTCATATTCATATCTTAAAGGCTTCCTTACATGTCTGATAGTTGATGCGTCCTCAGCTAAAACTATTAGCCGGAACCCTAAATATAATTTTTCCCCGTGGCTTAGGGCTTCCTCACAGCATGCGTGCTAGATTCTAAGAGCAAACATCCCAAGATAATTAGACTCTATATGGCCTTTTAAACCCAGCCTTGAACGTCACAGAGCCTTACTTGACTCCATAGTTATAGCTTGCTTGCATTCAAGGGAGGGAGGGGAAGATACTGTTCTAACTTCATTATGGGAGTGCTGAAGTCACACAGTACGAGGAGTGTGGGAAACAGGAGACACTGCTGTGATATTTTGAAAAAAAAAAAGTCTTCCACATTGCTGCACAGAGAAATTCTACATGCTTATGAAAATAATTCTCCCCTGGCCCAGGTATGAATGCTTTCACTATCTTTGAAATATAAAAAACTTCTCTAAAAAATACTTTTTAATCTTTTCTAGGGTATCGTGTGCTTCTGTTCACCAATATTTATAAGCAATTTTTGTAAGAGTCTTCAACCACCACACAAGACATTTCCCTGCATCAATAATGCCTCCTGTGGGAAATAGGAGAAAGATCATCATTGCAGGTATAATGAATTAATTTTCTATTTTTTTAAGCAAAAATATATGAATTTTAAAGCCATGTGGAAATAATGAAACACTATTCTAAGTTTAAATTTCATTTAATGGCATATAATGTTGTATTTCAAGTTGATGTAGAAACCTTTAAATGTGTTTTTATGTGTTTAATTATTGTGGTATTGGCTTCAAATAAACATTTAAGAAATCACAGGCATCATTTGGGTTTACAGTTATAAAAATGTATTTTGGTCTGTAATGGAGATTTTTAGGCTACCTAAATAATATTTGAAGCTATAGATAGAGATAAATATAAGTACCTACAATATTGTTTCTACTATATGCATGTAATGTTAATATTATATTTTCAGGTAATAGAGTAATCACGTCTTTCAATTTATAGATTTCAGCTGATAGTTTTAGTTAACGACCTCAGGCAGACTTTCAGGAAACAGTGCTTTGTTTAACTAAGAATTTGCTAAAAATTACCCATTTGTAAATGACAGAAGTAACCTAGTTATCTGGGCCTATAATTTTAGTTCATTTTTAAAAGCTTTATAGTTACTTGCTCACACCACTAAAAAGTAAAATTTGTACTCTTTACACTTGCTTGACTTTTTTCTGACTGCTTAAAGTAAGTTCTGTTGGGCACCACTGAAGGGCAGTAAACAGCTTCAAAGTTTTAGAATATTCATGAGAGCAGAAACTTAAAAGCTGTGGTATAGGAAGCCTTAAAACACACTGAAAAGAAACTTAGAATATCCATACATATCACAGATGTACAATGAATAGTATTTTCAAAAGAATCTAAATGCAAGATTTAAAAAATATATTCAGCCTTTAAAATGTGACATTTTCAAAACAGAATGAAGAGAAACCTTTTAATTTTATCAAGATCTTGGAACATGTAACCAATCCAGTCAAATTTATGTATGCATTTGACATATTAATTTATTAATAAGTGCAATTATTATCCTTTTAAAAATATGGACTTCTTACTTTATAATTTCTAGTTCCAAGCCTTATAGCGCTAGTATATTTGTGAATCTATTTAGAAAAGTGATTAACTTTTTAAAATATGGGTATCATTATATAAATACGGTTAAATATATATCACATACATTTTATTTTATTTTTTATTAAGTATGATATGATACTTTTGTTGGCACTTATAATTAGCATTATTCTGGTTGTCTAGGCTTTGTTTTAAATTTCATCATCAAGGGGAAAACTGGATGACCGGAGACATTATTGATTGTGGATTGTTTTGTTATTAGTGTTAATTGTCCTGTTATAACTAATAGATTTATTTTTAAATTATGGAGACTATTATGGAATGCTTTATTAAGCATGTTTTAGACAGGATGGATGTTGTATAAATTCGGGTTAGACTTTCCTAGAATGGGTGAAATAACGTCAAGTAGGTAAGCTAATTGTAATAAACTTACTCATGAAATCATCATGAGCCGCCATATGTGTTCTAACTGTTGGGAGTGCCCACGTTCTTTAAGCATGTGGCATACATTATCTGCATCTTGAATCTACTTAGTGAAAAACATTGTCCCCACTTTTGGTTAGAGTCCCTATTAGCAGAGGGTAAAATGTAAGGAAAGTGACAGGAGAGTAAAGACAAAATTGCTTCAACAAGGCAGAAATAACACGTTGTCTAATTTGAATGATGAGTGAAAACTTAAGCCTCAGAAATCATAAGTGTGATAAAAATTGGAAATACAAAAGCAGAATTTCTAACACCTGGATTCCCAACTGCCAGTGACAGTCAATAGCATTTCTAACCCTAAGCGGAAGTAATAGGCATATAATGAATATAAATCAATAAAGTATGAAGTTGAAATCACGACAAGAAAACGAAGTCTGCTTTTCTTAAGAGATTAAGGGAATGACTGAAAAGAAGAAAAATAAAAGACCTTTGACTTAAATGTGGGTTAAGTTAAACATTTATTTGCACACGGCCGCCTTGGAAAGCATGTTTTTCTAGATCAGTGATTCTTACAGTTTAGCTACTTAGAATCTCCTCACAGGCTGTTTAAAACACAAACAGGTGTTCCCTGGAGTTTCTCATTCATTTAATCTGGAATGGAGGTTGCAAATGTGTGTTTCTGACAAGTTCTCCAGTGATGACGATGCTGTGGATCTGGAGACCATGCTTTGAGAATTACTGATTAAGATGAGCTCAGTTTAAACAGCATCAATGCAGAAAATCCTCCTCTAACCTTTCCCTTACTATAGCCACACACCTCACCGGAGCTTTTTACCCTTCTATTCTGAATCAGAGAAAAAAGTATGGGGTTGGGAAGAAGTAAATGAAGACAGAAGAGTAAAACACTGATGATGGGGACCAGCAGGTCAGAAGGTGAAGGAGAAAGAGGTCAGGTACTTATTTCTTCTACTCCCTCACTGCCAGTTCGTAGGTTGACATTAACTATGTTCATCTATATAGGTTCATAGTTCATATCAGAATGTTCTGTACTATAGCATTAATCCTCTCCCTGGCTTCTATTAACTGTATTCTTAGTTACCCCATCAGCATAAAGGTAAATAGCTTCCCAGTCTCTACACCCAGGAATTACTAATCATACATTCTTGGTTTCCCTTAACCCTTCTCTCTCATAAACTTTAGTCTTTTTGGTCAACTCTTCTACATTACTCTGATGACCCATCCTTTTCCTGGCAGAACCCTGGTTGATTTTTCTTTTGAGTATTAAGAGAAACTCTTTAAGGGTTCTTCTAAACAGTTTCTTTTATTTTATGTGATTGCTGTATCTCACTAATTCCATTTTACTTTCAAATTGTTAGTGAAAGTATTGACATCCTCAACCAAAACACTGTCTAATGATTTCAGGAAATCACCAAAGTTGCCTTCCAACTGTCTGAGGACTCCAAGACATCAATTACCAGATTCCATTTGGGTCCCACCTGCTTCCGGCAGTGCTACTTCCAATGCTTCACTTCTGTTACTTGGTACTCTTAGAAATAGCACTTTTATGCCAAGTGTCCATGGACACTGAAAGTATTGAGTTTTCTAGGTGTTAAGGGAAATGCTAGTTTATAGGAACAGGTAAAAATTAACTCCTTTCTAACACTGGGTTGCTTGTGGTAACTAAATACCAAATAAATTCTTGGAACTAGTGTTACTCTCTTTCTTAAGGAGGTAATTTGCTCTTCAGTTCCCTCTTATCTAACCATAGAAATCTAGATCTAGTCCATATGTTCAAGTAAAGAAACTGATACTATCAGTTTAGCCAGTCATTAAGTTACAAGGACCGGTAGGACCAGGCAGAAGCCTCTGGTCAGCATCCTCAAGTACACATTACAGGATGGAGAAGGGTGAAAAGAAAGCATCTAGAGGAGACTAGTCAGTACCCAATGCAGTGTACAGGAGATCAAGGTAATGAGTTGCAAATTATAAAATATTAGAGAGGATTCTGCCAAGGCAATAAGGAGAGAAAAGTGTCTTTGAACAGGAGGAAATGAGGACAAGAACTCAGAGACTGAAATGGGTTGGATGCCTTCCTTCTGTGGGCTCCTGAGAAGCAGAATCCTTGACCTATCCTCTCGGGAGCAGCAAGTGATCCTTACTACAGAAGGCTGCACACTGAGTTTCATGGCTCTCGAATATACAAGGATCCCCAAACTAATAAGTGTAGGACCCGAAGAGTGGCCCAAACTCAAGAGTCAGCATTGGCTAGACAATTAGCTCATTCACAGTGAATGTTGTGGTGTACAAATACTTACCCATTTCCAACACCCAGACTTGACACAGAAATGGGATAGCAGAAACCAGAGAATTCCTCCCACTTCTCACCATCATTCCTCTCTGTCTACATAAGGGAAAGAAGAGGGTTTTTTCTTTTTCACTTCTTTTTGTTGTTTGACCAAGGAAGTAAAATGTGGCAAGGTATGTATGGAACTATACTGTCCTTTGATACTTTAAATAACGATTTGGCAGGAAGTCTGCATTCCTGTGACACTGAACCTTCTGCTAGAGATTTTAAAGGAGAAAGACACAGGCAAACCCTACAGTGACATCAAAAGAGTGTCTTGCAGTATATATAGCTGTGCTATTTCAGACCACCTTGCAGCCATAGGAAATTCAGCAAGTAGACAATGCCAAAACACAAGTGTAGGGCTTAAAAAAGAGAATTAAAAAGAGACAGAAGCATAATCCTACTCTGCATGAAGCCAGGACCACCTCTGAACTATTTGATTATCTGTGCCAAAAAATCCTCTATCAGTTTAGTCTGTATGAGTTGGGTTTATGTTATTTACAACTTAAAACATTCAAAACTTCCAAATGTTCTAGAAACCTTTGAAAACACTGATATGATTTGATCACATGTTTTAAATGGTTAACTTTTTGTCATATTCATTGTATTGCTGTTCACTATTAAGCATCTATGAAAAAGCAAACAATATTCCTACAGTATAGTTGACCATGTCATAGACAATAACTATGACTTACTATGAAAATCTATCCTGCTGTAAGATATTCAAAAGAATGACTTTTAATCATTCCTGTACGTCTAGAACCTCTTACTGTGTAACATATTGAATAGTTCCCAAATAATTTCTGTAATTCGTTAATTTGTTTATAATTAGTATTTTGGATGTTACTGAGTGAGATGGAAGGTCTTAACTCTGGATGTGAAATGAAATGACTCATTAATTTAATGACTATTGAGTACCTGATTTTCTAGAAACTTTCCTACTATAATAGAAACTCTCCTACATTAGAGGAGAAAGAAAAACCCTGACAAAATGTACTTCCCTCAAGAAACTTACATTCTAGTAGGTAGATACTATGGTAAAGAATCACACTGACTCCTCTATGTAAATTGCACTCTGGATATGTGATCCCATGGGAAGAAACAGGGAAAAGAGCTGGGTGGCTACTGTGACAATGTAGCCTATTGATGGTGGAGACTGGTACTGCCGCCTAGGTGATATGTGATGATGGTAATTAAGGATCACATTGGGAATATATTTCTAAGGACAATTCACTGTGTTGCTGAAGGACTACATGAGTCAAATATGAGATGAAAAGAAATGAAAGGTAACTAAGTTTGTTTACTCCATTGAAAGGTTGGAATAGAATATTATAAAGTGGAGAAATCTGTAGGAGGAGAAGCATGGTTGGGAGCGGTAGAAATCAAGAAGTCATTTTTGCACATGTTAGCTGAGACATCTAATATAGCCAAATGGAGGTACTGAGGTAGACATTCAGGTATTTTGGTTTCCATTTTAGAGATGTCTGGGCTACATACGTACATTTGAAAGCTAGCAGCATGACATGGTATTTAAAACCAGGAAACTGAATGAGATTAGCTTAGAGTGAGCCTAGGTAGGGAAGTGAGAGATTTGCATACTGAGACCGTAGACACTCCTATATTTAAGCAAGTTGAAGAATTAGAATATGAAGCTAAAAAGTAGGAGTCAGTGAGTTGAGATGGAAAGAAAATAGGGGATCATTACAGAAACTATAAAATATTTTAAGAATATTAAGACAATACTAGGCTGGCTCAAAATACATGGCTAGATATATCTAATTAGAAGAAAGTAAAACTGATCTTTGCAATGGACAATCGGAGATAATGGTTTCCTTGAAAAAAGCAGTTTGACGGAATGGTGGGGAAAATATTGTTTAGATTTGGTTTGCAAGTGAGTGGAAGGAAATAAATGGGCTCACAGGTATCAATGGACAGCCCTTGGTAGCTCTCCAAAGGCAGTGCTAATATGGCAGTTCTCTCTGGGCCCCACTTCATTTACAGCAGTCGAAGTGTGCAGGGCACTGCAGAACACAGCCCCAGTGAGGCTTTCAGAGGTCCCTGATCACCTCTCTGCTGCCAGTGCATTGTTAGCAGAGGGAAGGGCATTATGAATTGACATAAAGTATCCCTATCTCTGCTATACACTAGAATGGGAAATGTTTGCACCACAAAATGACATAAAGGCTTTAAAAACTAACACGTACCACACTCCTAACGTTGCCATCTCACACACATGCAGGAGTGCAAACACAAGGACGCAGACACACACACTTACCTATGCTAATATTTACTGAATGCAATGACTCTAATATTTTGTATGTCTAAAGATGATCATATTCTGAATTAGTCAGAATGAAATGAAGAGACATTAATCAGGAAATAAATATAAATAGAAACAGCTGATATCTTTTCTTTATGACAGTTTTTTCCAGTCTGAAAATCAATTGTTTAATAAGTATTTATTGAAAGTCATCTCTTTGTAAAAGACATATACTATTAGAAAAATATAAATGCTTTATCTTTAAAAAATCAGGAATGTTATAATACTCTTTTTTTGCTTTCTATGTCTTTTTGCACCACTCAGGTTCTAAGATATTTCATATAATAATAATGTTCTACTTTATTCTCTCAGCTTATTTTTTTTTCCTGATTCCTACTCACTGAGTTGCAATGACAGCTTGTCCTGCTTATGTGTCAAGTCAGTGTATTAACATACTTTTTTTTTTCTCAAGTAAGTTTCAGCATTTCACTAGCCTAAGGGTAGAGTTAGGGCTATCAGTTTATGTCACAAGTAAACCTAATTAATCATGCACTGTGACTTTGAAATGGAACATTGTATCTACAAAAATGTGCAGGTTAACATATTTCCTTTCACTATAATAAAGTTATATTTTCACATTAATTTTGAAAAATGCCTTTTAAAATAGCAATCACACATTTTGATCAGGAGTCTGTTAATCGATGGAATGCTTCCACTGGGTTGCTCAGTAATTCGCAGCTAACAGGAAACCTCAATCTCCTGGAGTTAATTATCTCAAAATCTGGGTTGCTACATTTTTCTTTGCTTGAAATCAATAGCTATATTTATAAGGCTAACTTTTATTTTGAATAAATCATTCTGAAATTTAACATAGAAAATTATTGTTAAAGTGTAAATATAGTTTTATAATTTCAGATGCTGATTATAAACTATATTACAATTTAAAATATCTTGGACATTGTTGACATTTCCTCATTCAAGAATAGCTTCTGCTAGTAGTCATATAATTTTATATTTTCCAGGGTTGTTAGAGTGGACAGAAGTCACCCTCAAGTCCGGTCCCTTATGAGCTTCATTTTGAGAACATATGTTCACACCAGCCTAACCATTCTCCCATTTATCCTGGGCCTATTAATTTCCCTGTAATAATAAGTAATAAAATATGAGGACAAAAGGTAGTACAGACCTCTCTACATAAAGGCTGACTTAACACTATGTGACCCTTAAGTCTTCTGGGGCATAACTGCTTAAGTGAATCTTAGTCCCATAATGCTCTTTGCAACCTCCAACACTTTTTAATATCCTTCTGCTGTGCCTTGTGGATCTTATTTCATCAGTAGCAAATTCTCCAGTATCACAGTCTATTCTGTATACCTTCCTTTCTTTTTCTAACTGAAACCTGAAGACCTGTATTTCTCTTAGGTGGTTACCATTCATTCTTCCACAACCTGTGTACCACTGGCAAGGAAGTATAAATAGCCCTGTTGCCATATCTGAACCACTTTGCTTCCTCCTCCTGAAAAGCCGATCCATTTTTAGCATATCATATCAATAATGCCATTCTCTCTATCTGTTTCTCCCTTCCAAGGCTCCTTTTCAAGTATATTCTCTTCTCTCAGTTCCTGCCCCTTGCCTACTAAAGGCTTTAGCATCTGGCTTGTCCTTTTCTCAACCACCATTGTTGCCTTTTTTTGATGACTTCAATACCCATCTTGGAAGTCCACCCACCTTAGTTAATTAACTCCTTTGACAATTATTTTGCAATGATTTTTTTTTCTTCCTCCTCCTGATCTTGGTCCATTTGACATGGTCATATGTTATAATTTACCATGACCTGTAATTGCACACCCTACAACACTTTGATTTAAATGCTTCCACTCTGATCACTTGATGTATTTTAAGCTCACCATAATCATGCAACGTTTTTCTAGAACTGACTGACACCTTTAATTACTTGACTGCATTCACTTTCCTCTGTCCATCACCCTTGGCCTTGGTCCTGTCCTTGTTTCCCTTTTTAAAAAGCCCACTGATACATCCATCACAAACTCCTTATCTCTCTTTTTCTATATTCTATTGACCAGCAAACACCAAACCTGTTTCATTTGGTATCCCATCAGTTAAAGCTCAGCCTACTTTCATACATGCCAGTGTGACATCCCCAACTTAATATATTCCAAGTTAATGTCTGATTTTCAATATCTGGATAAGCCTCCTTTTCTGTCTGTGATCTCTAGACTTTGATCTCTCTGTCTCTATCTCAGTCCACTTCTTATTCATCAGCAAATCCTGTAAGTTCTCCCATAATATACAGGCTGTGGATATATCCTGGATATGAATACTTTTGTCATTATCAAGTTCATACCCTTGTTCAAACCACCAAAAATTCTAATCTGGAACAGTTCAGTATTCCCCCACTTGACCTCGTTTTTTTGGCTTTTCATTTAAGCATATGTGGAATAGTGAATGAAAACCTCATTGGGAAAACTAGTATTTGGGCAGTGATTTGAGTGAGACAACGGAATTTGATGATCTCTGGGTGAAGAATGCCCATGGCAGAAATCCCTATTCAGATCATACTAATAAGGACAGTGTGCCTGGTCAGGAAAAAGCAAGGGGATATAGGGAAGATGGAGAGGAAACCAGAGAGAAGGGTATTACAACCATTCATGCCATTGTGATTGAATTTTACTCTAAATAAATTAGGGAATATTGCAGTATTGCTGACAAATTAGTGACATCTCATTTGTATTTTAAATGAAACTTTGGCTGTTCTGCTGAAAAGAGACTGTACAGAGGCATAGAGAGATCTGTTAGGAGTCGTTTAGTAAATGTAATAATCTAGATTGTAGAAGGTGGTGATTTGGACGAGGATGGAAGAGAGGACGTGGTAAGAAGTGATTGGTTTATGAATATATTTTTAATATGGAACCAATGCAATATTCCTTATGCTGGATTCTGTTACAGAAAAGGAGTAACTACAAAGCCTTGGTAGTTGTTGGCTGAGTAATTAGAAGACAGTTTCCATCATCTTAGATTGTGGAGCTATAGATAAAGCATGCTTGACATGGTAGGATTCCTTATCATCTTTTCCACACAAGAGAGTGTATTTGTTTTAAAACCATGTTAGTGCCCTGTCACAACTATTCAATGGGTTCCCACAACATTTAAATAAAATCTACAGAATTTAAAAAGCTTGTAAGTCTAGCCATATTTTGCTCGTGCCTATCTCTCCACCATCATTTCCTATGTGTTTCCTTTGATTACTCAAGGCCTGCCCCTTGGGTCTTTAAGAAATTTCTTGAATATATGAAGCACTCCTGCTTCAAGCCTCTGTATTTGTTTGCCTCCTATCTAAAGAACATTTTACCCAGAAACTCTGCTAACTCGAGGTTCATTTCATTAAAGGTTTCACTCAAATGTCAACTCCTCAAAGATTTCTTTCCTGCCAATCTTGATTAACATTATTAATGTGGCTCTTCTCTGTTATTCTCCCCACTTTAACCTTGCTTTGTTTTTTATAGCAATTATCATCATCATTATGTTTTTATGTATATATGATTTTCTCCCTGCCCCATAGTCTAATGTATCTGTAGTAAGGCAGGGGAGTGCTGTTTTAATACAGGCTGTCTATATTCTACGATCAGAGTATATCCATGCTAATTTTAATTACCAAAATACAGATATTTTTGCACAATAACTTTAAAGTTTAAAGAAATATGAATATGAATCATTTATGTCTTGAGACCCAGATAATGACTCACCTTCCCTTTTTATGCAAGAAAGATAAATTGATGAAATGAGTAGTCCATAAGGTTCACATTTGTCTATGTCCATACAAGACACAGTAAGTAAGCATACAGTGGTATTGTCAAGCTTCTACTGTAAGAATAAGTCTTTATTTAATTTAAAGGGTTGTTCCCAAGGCATGGCATAGCTACATCACAGCACTGAAACTGATACCAGTAACCGCATCAAAATCTCCATTTATAAATGATGAAACCAAAGGACAGAAGTGACCAAAATGCTTTATTTGAGACAAAAATTATAACTCACTTATAATAGACTGGTTCATGCCCTGAAAAGAAAGTGCAAACCTTCTCCAAGGCTTCAAACAAGTGATGGGAGTATTTCAAGATAACAGAGTCAGAGAAAACTATTTGGAGTTGCTTTGTAGCTATCTACTTTCCATCTCCTGCAATGGTACAGCGTTTCAAGAGCTTTCAGCAGCTAGAAAACTTCAAGTAAGAATATACTCCCAATCCACGAAGGACACTTTCGGCATGCTGTCTTTGAAAAAAATCAAATAATATTCAACTTCAATTTTCATTTACTTTGTTTTATGGAGTGGTTACTTTGTTATTTTAATAAATTACTTTAATAATGTTTCTACCAATCATTTATAAAGCATTGCACATACAATTTTTAATTCTATCAAATTTGTGTTTTCTTGATATCTTGAAAAAGCATTTTAAAAACTTATATTTAAAATACACTGAATACTTAGGTTCACTTATTTTCTTTATTTTTGTGAATTCTCCACACTTTAGAAAGAAACAGCTGTAGTAAATGCCAGTATTTCTATATTACGTGAAGTATTTACCAAAATGATGGTGATGAGCTGTCATTATTCTGTTTTGTTCAGTGTTCTGTCCCCAACAAATCTGACATTTCTCATTAAAATCAGTAGCATGTTTTCTATAAGGCATTGAACAAAGTTTGAGATACTCTGTTCAAGAAATAGTAAAGCTAATTGTCTAATTAATATTGGTTTAATTGAGAAAATGCAACCCAATCATGGAGGGACATTTCAAGCAGTTATAATAAATCATTTTGAGGGATTGGAGAAAGAATAAAAGTATGTTTTATTTTCTTCTAGCTTTTCCACTTAAGTATTTTATTTTCATTATATCTTTTCTTTGCTTACATGTGTCTTTTCAGGTCCTCTCTGCTTTTCTGTATATCATCTCCCTTTTAACCATGAAAAATAACACCTTAAAGGCTTTTGTCACAATCATTTAGGTTCTTTTTAACTCCCAATCTCACAAAAACATTTCCTGTTTCCTAATACTTTCATTTTTTATTATAAAATAACATTTTTATACAAAAATACATTGGATATTCTGAGAACATGGTGCTCTAAATATGAAGAAAAAGGTGTTAAAAAGTGAAGATTAAAATGTGTGCTTTCATTACACATCAGAATCAAATCCAGATGAAATCAGATAGTTTGCATGTTATATGTGCTGAGGATGCTAGAGTGGAGGCATGTAGCTCTATGGTATGGAATTAAAACTGAAGTTAAGTATGCATGTGCATTACTGGTTTTAATATGATCTAATACACCTGCTAAAAGCATTTCACTATAGTCATGACTACTTGCATTCATGCATATAAGGTAATATAGGTGGAACTCGGAAATGTATGATGGTGGGAAGGAAGAACAGAAGGGAAAAGAAAGAAAAGAAAGAGAAGAGGGTCTGTGGAACCCTAAAAGGAAACCTCTCTCCAAAAACAATTCAGCTCAAGGGTAGAAATTAACAGCACTATCTGGATTTATCCACAGAGCTTCTGACTATAAAGAGCTATGTGTAAACCAAAAGGACGAGCGTGTAGACCTCTGCTGTGGGAATCTTCTCAATGTATAGATCTCCAAAGACATAGGGCAGTTCCCTAGCTGCATTATAGCAGAAGTTTGAGCAATACATGTTTTCAGTGACGTCAACAAAGCCATGGGCAGTGGAAGCTGAGAAGCAACCTGGGCAGACAGTGATATTGGCATGAACAGCAGAAAGTTGGGCACCAACTTTGGGTTGGGGTAAACATGTTTGGAGACCTGAACTGTAAAGTGTGTGCGCTCTTCTGGGCAGAAAAACCAGCATGAAAGCTTGGTCTTGTGGCTCAGTGGCTGGAGAATTTGAATTTATGAAATGCTCACAGTGTGATGTGGAGAAGCATAAGCAGCAGCATGGGTTTGGAAGACCCCAGATGTACAGGGGGATGGTAGGTAACAGAAGGGGACCGCAGTTTTGAAGAGAAGCAGGTGAGGCTTACCTTCACCCTGGTTTTAGATCTACATGTTAACCTGATACCTGTCTCCCTGGATACTCTCAATTAATCCCACTCCTTTTGACTTTGTTTACAGAGAATTAAGTGAATTGTAGCCTTCACTTTAGTGGCAAATTATCCTTGATTCATACTGCTCCCCACTACCAATCCCTGATTTTTACTCCCAAGTTTTTGGTGCTTGGGGAATTTTGGTAACTCACAAATTCCTTTATGATTTCTTGCTCCTTTCTCATCTCTTGCTACTCTTCTCAGCTACTTTGAGGTGTAGTTATGTAGAACTGCTTGTTGTGCCTAAGAATAGCATGTTTCTTCCTATTTCAAGAGTAATAGCATACACAAAATACACACATTATTTAGGCAAAATAAAAAGGAAAGAGGGAAGGAAAAAAAAGAAGGAGGGAAGGAAGAAAAATGAAGAGAGGAAAGAACAAAGGAAGGGAAGGAGGAAGGAAGGAAGAAAGGAAGTGAGGGAGAAAGGAAGGGAGGGAAGGAAAAAAGGAAAAAATACTGAATTGGTACTAAATTAGTTACCTAAAATAAATTGTCAAATATACAACGAGAATCAAATTTGTGAACATAATCCCTTGTGATGGACAGTTTGGAGAGGAATCATTATCAGTTTCTTGTTTATAGTGTCCGTGGATTATTGATAGTATGGGAAGTATGGTGATAGTCTAGGATGACCTCTTACATCACACGTTGTCTCCTTTTTGTAGATATTCACTGAAATATCATTGGGGAAATATGAATATAAGTATACATGTATTATATCTGATTATTTCTTCAGGATAAATTCCTAAGTGTAGGATTTTGTGTCAATGAATAAAAATACTTATTTTTATTTTCAAATATGTTTGGTGGTAACTATTTTTGTTGTAATTGTTGAGGTCTTTGCATCCACATTCCAATTGTTTTTGATAATTAATAGGTAATTGGCATACATTTTCTAAGGATCAATACTTACATATCATGAGAATCATTTCTGTTACAGAAATTTGAGTTCTTCACCCATGTAAATAAATAGGCCCAGCATCTTCCAGAGTTAGTTCCCACCAAATATTTTGTTCTATTGATCTATTCTTTTCATTCAATTTTGGCAATTTATATTTTGACATAAACTTTTTAGCATATTTGCACAGAGGAATATCTAATGCTTCTAGTCTCCATTTGTCCTTATATTCCCTTTTGCATTTTTATTGTTTGTGTTCTCTCTCTCAATTTCCTAATTACACATTCCAGAAGAATATCTATCTCATGATCTTTTAAATAAATGACTCTGGTTATATTAATTGTAGTACTTGTCTTTTTATGTGAAATAATAGCATAACTTTGCACTAAGTTTTCATTTAAAATATAAGTATTGGGTACTGTACATGTCCTGAAAAAATTTTTTTAGGAAAAATATCACACAAGTTTACTATTTACATCTATTGTAATGTCCTAGGTAATGTATAACTAGGCTATCTAGTTTATTTTATTGTTTGAATATAAATTAAGAAAAAGTAGAAAAACAATAAAATAAAAAGTATGATATTTTTTAAATTGCCAAAAATTAACTATAGAAGTTATTGTGCTCTGATATTTATATAGACCAATTCTGGCACACTATTATCTTTGTCCTTATCAATCTTTGAAAATATTCTGATTCACTGTTTCAAGTCTTCATTTTTATATCTTCTCTTTTCTCCCACTTTCTGCTATATGTTCTGAAATATGAGTTGTACATTACTACTGATGTTTTGGGGGAGAGTGAGGTGACTATTCTGACTTCATTATTTGTATTGAATGTATATTATTTTTATCTACTGTTTTTCCAAAAATATTTCTTTCCTGATTTTGCTCCATTTTAATTTTTGGTTGCCACTAAGTCACATCAAATTTTATGTACTATTTCACCATATTATCTTCTACATTGTATTTCATAAAAATCCTATCTGTTTAACTTACTGGGCCATAAGTTTGATCTATTTGAAGTTTCCATCTTTAGGTAATTGTCCCTCATCTTTGCCATCTTTCATCTTTACTGTTATAAAGTGAAATTTTTATTTGCGCTGTTATAATAGAATTTCTCAAAGGGTCCCTGTTGTCCTAGAGTTAGCTTTTATTTCTTCTTTGGTTTTGTTTCCTCTGGTTTAAATTCCTAAGTGGTAACAGTACTAGTGAAGCCTTCTCTTTCCCTGGCTGCCGGCTGAGGTGACAGGATGTAATTTTCCTTTGGGATGGTAGATTCAGGATCTTGTCTTAGATTTCAAGCCATGAGTAACAGTGGAGACCTGGAGGCCTGATAGCCTGTAACTCAACAGGAAGATTTTTCTCATTCTGGGTTTCTTCTACCTCTGGCTTATCTCTTCCTGGGTGAAGTGTCACAAAGGGTGTTTTGGAGATTCCTTCTTTGTATTTACTGAGAGTGCTAACATGTTGGTCCAATTTTTCATGACCAATAAAGCCTGCTTTGTCTGGAAACATCGTTCTCACAGTTACTGCTGCTTCATCTTCATCATCCAGCAGCCTGTTGATTTGATCTCATTAATGACTGAATATTAGTTCTTTTAATTAATTAATTCAATAAATAGCCCCAGTCCTCCTCTTTAGAAACCATACTGTAGAATAATATATGCCCAAATACCACACATGTTCTTAGCTCATCTTGGACAATTTAGTTTATTCCCACTCTAAAGAAATATTGAGATATGATAACCACAATCCACCAAAATTTTAGGATATTTTAGTGCCCTTTTCTTCTTTCCCTTCCACCCCCAGTAGGAAAGAGTGGGAGTGATACCTTTCATAACAAACTGGTCTTTGGCATGATTCCTGTATCTCCTTAGAATGAGAGAAATAAGGTAAATGTATCTTGACAGTTTATTAATGGAGTAGCAGAGTACAATACATTTATAGTTCGCCCATCCTTAATTTTAATAAGAGCTCTACAACTAGTTATATAACCAAAACAACTTATTTAACTTCTCTAAGGATGTTTCTTCATTTATAGCATAGTAATATTAATATATATCATACAGGGTTTATAAGGATTGAATTAGAAAAAAATAAAATACTGTGAAAGTAATTAGCATCATGGCAGCTACATAGTAGGTGCTAAACAAAATGGATGGTTATTTATTCCTATAACAAATGAAGGAATTATTTAATTCCACAAGGTGAAAATGCAAAGCTGTGCCTGGAATAGCAAGAAGGGTAAATTACTGAAATGTTTTACTGATGCTACTGTGGTTAATTTGTGTCAGCACGGATCTTGACTCCTTCTTTTATGAAATTATCCTGAGTCCTTATAAGAAATTTAAAATAATATATGGTACAAGCCCCTTGATTATTAAATCAACTTGTAACAACTTAGTCTCCTTGATCTTAAAATCTCTAGTGGAGAGACACTTTGTCATTTAATTCGGTGCCCCAATCCCTTTTTAATGGAAAGTTTACTAAGGGTGATTTAGAGTACAGGAGTATTTCTCACAAAATAATGAGAATGAGGGCAAAAGAGACAGACTGCCAGTATGTGTTCTTAGCACCTTATTGATTGCAGCTAATGAACCGAAGTAAACTGGAGTCCAGACTTGTTCAGGGCTGTCTCTACCTATGGAGAGTGGTGCTCTGAGCTGAGAATGCCTGGGACTCTACCCTGGCCCCACTACTGTGGCAGCCTCCACATACATTTCCCCCACCAGAACCAGGGTTATGACTATCGCTGCCCTTGTGGGCATTTGCCTAGTTACCCAGGGCTTTGTGGAAGGGGAACTTCATGGGTTGGGGAGGCTCCTTACCTGGTGTAATGAGTAGCTGTGTCATACAGCTGGAAACATGTTTATTTGAGATGAAAGTCTTTGAAGTGAATGCCTCAGCAATCAAAAACTTAATGCCAGGCACTTACATTACAATCAAAAAAGCTTGTTGTCAGATATATATACTATAAGATTGCTTTATTTTAAAAGCAAAAATGACAACAAACAAAACTCTGTAGTTAGCCCAACTCTGACCATACCATTATCATCCACTGTAACACTTTACACTGCCTCAAATTCACATTGTTACCTATTAACTCCTACTAATACATCATCAATGTATAATGGCCCTAGTATGATAAGCATAAAGTATCTCATTTGTCATCTTTTTTTTCACATTTCAGTGATGGTCTCATTTATTCCAATAGTTTTTTAAGACCTATATTATTAAATGTCTGTTTAGACCAAATTTGATTTGACTCTTAAATTCTCAAAAGGTAATATTAGGACCATTAAGTGACAATGTAGTTTTCTCTAATTTCCTCTGAACAGATAAATCTTTTCTCCTTTGCTAAGAACACAGGTATGCATGGACAAATCAATGATTGACAATATAATATAACAGTATATGTTGTATGTACTTTAAACAAAGCATTATTATTTCTGTCAGACTGTTAATAGCTCTTGTGAAAACACTTAAATTGCACCTTTCTTATTTACACTGATGTATTTACAGTTGTAGGCCAGGATTTACTGGAAAGAACTGTGAGAAAGTAACTGACTGCTGTAGACAGCTCAGCATCAACCATCTGAATGAAGGACAGTGTTTCAATATAATTGGAAGATTCAGAGTGAGTAATTTAATACATGGCAGAGTAATTTAGCACTTCAAAATACAACAGTTTCCAGCAGTCTGTATTTCAAATGCTTTTGTTAATCTAAGAGGAATATATCCTTATATGTTATTTAAATATGAGTTATATAAAGATTAGTAATAGAGATTTTTAATTTACAAGAATTATGTTGGAAGGCCATTAATAAGCATTCTAGGCAGTGTTTTTATAATAATGTAAGTGTTTAGCAAATTTGGCCCTGGCACTATATTTCTTTTTCTATAAATATATAAAACCAGCTATTAATGCCTTAAGCTCTTAAACTAGATGGGAAATAAAATTATCTGGCAGTTGTTAAGGTATAAAAATACTTTTTTTTTGTGGATAGTTTTCAAAATGATTTTACAAATACCAAATGTATGTACTACACGTGGTAAGGCATAGCCTATAAAATCAACATTTTTACTTTGGAGAAATTATCAGCTCCTTACTCAAAGAGACATACATAAGAACGTTCACTCCAAATCTGAAATACACTAAGCCTATTGTCAGGAGAATGGATAAATTCATTATGGCATTACAAAGAGTGGATATACCATGGCATTATAAAGAGTGGTTAAAATAAGTAAACAATAGCTGTATATTAATACTTATGAATATCAAAATATAGTGTTGAATTTAAAAATCTTGTGAAGAATGATATATATGGTCTAACAATGATTAATTTCTAAAAACAACTAATCTATATTTTCTATGATTGCATAAATATATAGAAATTATAAACACATAGGAAGAAATACACACACTAACTTTAATAGAAGGTCTGCCTTTGGGGATATGGGGGAAGGAAATCAGGGAACACACAGAGGGGACTTCCAGTGTATTTGTAATGCTTTATTTCTTAAAAATGTCTTTGACGAACAAGGATGGTAGTCTTCTGATGTTCATTTTATTGTTTTCTCTACTTTCCTATAATACAAAATGTTTAATAAAATATTTCTAAAATAATGAAATGCCAACTTATGGAATAGACTATGGACAAATTTATATGTGTACTTTTGCAGCATATTTGCTATTCTGCTAATAAAAGAAAATACAGGATGAGAACATAACACTTATGTAGCTGCTGTAATATGTTTGGCAGTATAGCATTTCATTTATGATTATTACCTCATTTGATTTTTACAAATACCAGTACCTTTTATGGAAAAATAAATATCTACTGAGCTTCTGAATATTTTCCCAAATTCACATGTATTGTTAGGGATAGAGGAAGCTAGATTTAAACCTCCTCTGTGTGACTCCAGAACTCATACTTTCAAGTACTACATGTATCTATTTACAATAAAGAGTATACTGCCATTTTGTTTTCCTTTAAAATTTGTTTACCCTTTACTTAATAGGAAAACTGAAATGTCTAATTGAAATGGCTCTCCTACTTTGGCTTGAATTTCTTTGATTTTAATACTACTTATATGTTGATTTGGGGTTTCTGTTCTGTCTCAGATAACCTCTGAGTTTTTATCTCTGACTTTTATTTTTAAATTTCTCTTCCTCCACTACCACTACCACTTTTCCCTGGGAGATCTCACCTATTCTAGTACCTAGGCAGTTATCCATATGTTACTGACTCTAAATCCAATTTACATTTATTGTTTAAAGAATTTGACTGGACTTTTCATCACCTTGCAGAATCTGTGTATTTTGTGATTCTACTTTAGTGACTTGCATCTGATAACATATTAGCAAGAAAGGAACACTATTGTCCTCATTGGGTTAAAATTTGGATGACGATGAAGAATATGTACATTATTGAATGTTTCTAACATTGTCATACTTTTTCAAAAATATACCCTTCCCTATTGATTAATAATCCTAGTTTGGGCTGCCCTGAGTTCTGAAATAGTTTATATTCAAAGTAATTTAATTTAAAATTTAATGTATATTGACAAATGTATTGTTCAGATTATATAATTGTTTTGAATGGTGGGAATTAATGTTATTTTACATGATACTTAAGGCCCATGTAATATAATAAAGAAAAAATATGTATTCAAATTATTTTAGTACAAACATAAAATGCATTTTTCAGGTTATAATATTTTGTTTTTCTGCTTTTATATTTGCACTATTAACTTTTGAATATGTCAACTCATTTCAAAGAGGCTATTTGATGAGCTATATTTTAGGAAGAGATATAAACTATTCCTCCTATTTACAGAAAACAAATATATTTTATATTCAGAAGGAAATAGAAGAGAGATGGCATAAGACAAGCAAGTAGTAATACAATATATTTAAATCTAACCATATCCAGGATCACAATAAACATAAATTTACTATATCATTCAGTTAATACGCAGAGATTATTAATACAAAAAGCAAGACTTAATCAAAAGGGACTCATTTTACATGAAAAGAAGAGATAAGTTGATAACAAACTAACAGAAAAGATATATTACAAAAATTAAGCAAAAGAAATATTGTAGCTTTATTTATATGACAGATTTCAATGTAAGGAAATATCAAAGCTGAAGAATTTCATTTCATAAACATAAGTGAATGAACTAATCAAATTGAATTACACGTTTAGAACAGAGCTTCAAAACGCATGTAGAAGAAACTGACAGAGCCAAGAAAAGAAATTAGTAAAACCACATTTGTGGTTGAGATTTGAACACTTCCCTTTCAGCGATTAGTGCAAGTAGACAGAAATCAGTAAAGATACATGCAATTTAAAGGATGTTATTAATCCACTTATCTAAATAATTACAAAGTGTCACATCCAACAGCTGAAGATTACTGTTTCTCAACAGCACATGTGCCTTTTTTAGAGGCCTCTTTCGTTATGGGGCGCCAAGGGCCTCAGCCTGAGCCCCCTCTGTGCACCTCCAGGGCAACCTCTTCATGGAGAAGGCCTTGACGGAGGCACTTTTCTCCACACTGACAGTACTTTTCCACTCCAAGCCTTTCTTTCTCTCCCAACCCACAAGGACATAAAGGGTCAAGAGCCTTTTCTCAGGGCTCCTTGGCAAAGAGAGGATTCCTCCCATCTGGGCTTCATCCATCTGACCCTCACTCCAAGCCTTTCCTTGGGGAAAATGGTCGGTGCCCCTTTTGTACCTGCCACTGTCACTATGGGCAGGAAGTGAATGAAGGCTTGTGTTACCTTCACTTTGGCTCTTTGTCCTCACTGGCCATTTTGACACTTGATTTCCTGACAAGAAATTTAAAATTACTCTGTCACAGTAGGGCATATTTGTTACTCTATGAAAACAATGTGTATGTTATATAAGTAATGTATAAAGAAAAAATAATTTAGGCCACAGATTTTATAGATTATCTTCAGATAAAAATGGAAAATAAACCCACTTTTAAAATGTTCAAACAGTCTAAAAATCCATGAAATATCATTTAAGTCCATGTTAATATTATTTTATATTTCTGCATCACAGAACACAAAAGTATGCCCATTTTGTACTTCTATACCACAGAGGAAGGGTGAGACAGCAGGACTTAGAATAAACCTATTGAATGGAAATTTAGAGTATATACCTATAGGTTTTCCATCTGTAATCAATATTTAGAAATACCTGAAGTATAAGAAAACAAAATTATATTAAGCGTGTGTAGAAAATATTCACTACATTGTTATTTATTTTGGAATTAAGTAATCAAACTGAGCAACAAGAATAGCTAAAAAAAATTGTAATGTATCCGTAGACTAGTATACACATCCAATTTAGACCGTTCTTGAAGTTTGTTATGATTTTTGGAAGATACTCAAATCAAAATGTAATCAATGTAAAATAGCTATATTATTTTAACTACACTTGGTTATGTATGTATAATATTTATGATATTTATGTACTTGCAAGAAAATAAGATTTTTATATTCTTTCTGGGTTGTGAGAAAGGTCACCCAGCATGGCAGAGCTGCCCCCACAGAAATCATTCACTGAATGTTCAGACATCAGGAAAGATTACATATCAAGAGCCCAGGATTTCCCAGGCAGCAAGAAATATAAGGGAGGGAGCTACTCAGATAGCACAAGGTAATGTGGCTTTGGATGTCATCTATCTTCATATTCATTTGAAACTTTATTCTTTATTATTTTTTAGTAAATATAAAATTTTCCTAGTGTATTTGAATTGACTTTATAGGCAGAGTAAAATACCTGAGGCCTGTGATCTATGTGGTTCAGGGACAAATTAATACACAAAGGGACAGAGAAGCAGGGAGCCAGAAGGAATCATGGGAAGAATAGCGTTGGAAATCACAGAGAGGCTCTGAGTTAAAATCCAAATCTAACATGAGACCAAGGTTAATCAGAGTTTTTATGTCCTGTGGGGACTAACGGGAAATAAATCAGTGATTTAACAATGTTTTGCTTCTGTTCATGCGATTAGACTAAAATTATCTCTCATACCTTGGAGGTATTGTGAGTTTGGTTCCAGACCACCCCACTAAAGTGAGTATCACAATGAAAAGAGTCAAATGAAAGTTTTGGTTTCCCAGTGTATGCGAAAGCTATGTTAACATCATACTTCAGTCTATTAAGTGTGCAACAGCATTATGTCTAAAAAAAAATACACATACCTTCATTAAAAAATACTTTAATGCTAAGAAATGTTAACCATCATCTGTGCTTTTGACAAGTCATAACTGCTGATCACAGACCACAATAACAAATATAATAATGAAAAGTTTTAAATATTGTGAGAATTGCAATATGTGGCATGATGACACAAAGTGAGCAAATGCTGTGGGAAAAATGGGGCTGATAGATTGCTCGATACAGGATTGCCACAAACCTTCAACTTGTTAAAAATGCAATACCTGGGAAGCATAATGAAAAGAAATATGCCTGTAATCAGAAAAAAAAATGTCTTTTCAATATATACTTAATTGATGGAATATAAAGAATAAAGCACAACCCTAATGATGTTAAGATTAGGAAGTTTTTATTAAATGTGACAGGTTGGACAATATTAGGGATAAAAAAACCAAAAGTATAAGTCAGAACCTTATTAATTCTAAGCCATGTTTTTCATCATGAGTTACATTTCCCTATGTTCAGTTCATTTTCTTTACAATTAAAGTAGCATAAGGATGCTGAACTTTTTCATTGAAATTGTGGTGAGGAATTTCTAATCAAGCACTTTCACAATGTCAATAGCATTTTCAATATTAATAATATAAATGGCCCCCATGATAAAACAATTGTTAGTTCCCAGTGAGAATCAGATTTCTAATAACCACCATATACAAATAAATCATTGAAGAAATTAAGAGCCCGTGGCAAAAGAAAAAAGAAAAACACTATTCTTATTTTCATTTTTGCATT
Organism: Smutsia gigantea; assembly: GCA_032199065.1. Classification (NCBI taxonomy): domain Eukaryota; kingdom Metazoa; phylum Chordata; class Mammalia; order Pholidota; family Manidae; genus Smutsia; species Smutsia gigantea. The sequence goes on from JAVSCE010010417.1 coordinate 201,039, forward strand.
TGTAAAAATGAATAAATGATAGCCACTAAATTTAAAAATGTGATTGAAGTTATGCACATTACAAATTAAAAATACAGAAACTGTGCAATTAAATATTATTTACTTCATAACAGTGACTAAGTATTTCTTTTCCTTAGAATTTCAATGATTACTAATAAATTTAATTTAGTTTTTAGTAGATAATACACGTAGTTAGAGCCACAATTTCTGATTTGTGTCTATCCAATTATTTTATAATTTCCTGATGTTATGACAGAATTGTTGACTGACACTTTTTATGACATCAGATAAAATTTCATGAGAGCCTTCTACAAATCTCCTTTGGTTCTCTTATTTTACATCTGGCTCAGGGATGCAGATATAAAGATGTAGTTATGTTTTATGTCATCTTTTTAACTCTCCTATAAGGCTTCATTGGGGAACCAAAAAAAAAACCCCACAAAATTTAAAACTCATCTAGCTTAACTTTACCATCTGTTTTATTTCTCTTTTCTATTTCCATCCTCTAGTTAAGTCTATTTTTTTTTACAATTATTTTCAACAAGTGTGACTTATGCAAACTCATGCTGAAAGAAGTGAAGCTGAAATTAGTATTCCGGAAGAGTACAATTGGCATTTGCGGTAGGATTTTATAGTTGAAATTCTTAGTTGCTACCACAGAGAATTTAAACAGAATGTCTCTCTCTATATATCTCTCTCTCTCTCTCACACACACACACACACACACAACATAAAAGAATTTGGAATTTGAGGGCTCACATAATTAGATTTTCCACGGTCAGAGGCTCAGTGTGGTCATGTTATCACGTTCCTACCGGATCACACTAAAATAGCGAGAGGAGCCTCTCTGACGTTCCTAGGAAAACCCAGGCATGCTCCTGCCTCAGGGCCTTTGTCTAAGGTGTTGATCCAAATTTCTGATTTGTAAGGCTCTCCATTCTGTTTAGGTATTTTCTCACATGTTTATCTTCTTGATGAGTCCTTCCCTAGACGCCCCATCGAAGATGTTAGGTACTCCCTTCAGGTCATCTCCCTTTTTTGCGTTTCTTCTTAATAACAATTGCCATCTGTCTTCCCAGATAACAATATAGTTCTTCATGTATCTTTTTTATTGTCTATCAGAGTATGGTCTGTTGAAATTTAAGCTCTATGAAGGTAGATATTTTTGTTTCTTTGTATAGCACTAATTTACTTCCAGAGAAGGCTGTAAACTTTCAGCAAAGGAAATCATGCCAAGTGTAGGTAGTGGATGGGACCCCGTTTGGAAGGATGCTTCCCTTGAGGAAGAGCATAGACGCCATAAACTGACAACAGCAGACCTCCCTCTTAGGAAGGGGGTAATCAAAGCTATCTTGACATGGAATATGGGGAGAGGTGTACTTGTTGAAAGGTAGAAATCATTATGTGATGTACAAACTACCCCTCGATAATGTTTTTTATGTAAAAAATTGTAAAAGTCAATGCATCAAAGAAAGGCATTAGATTGTTGTGAATGCTCGAAGTATTAGTTTACACACACATACAAAATGAAATATCTAAAATTCCCTTTATCATCTGCTGCTAATGGCTATATTGAATAGAAAAGCTTAAACCATTTCCTATTGTCCCAAGAACTACCTCCTATGCTGCCAAAGGTAACTTCTGATTTTATCTTCAACCTGATAAACATATTTCAATATTTTTATTATTTTTCAGTCCTCAGAGACACTTTCTTCAGGTTTAGGGACTGGGTACGTTGTGCTCTAATTTATGCTGAGAGACACAGACACTTCTGGAAAAGAATAGTTAAGGGCATATGCAAGAAGATTCCCTAGAACAACTAAGTGTGATTTTTGGCCCCTAGGGGATACTTGGCAAAGTCTAGAGACATTTTTAGTTTTTGTAAATAGGGGTTGGGACTGCTCCTGGCATTTGGTGGAGAGAGGTCAGGTTTTCTGCTGAGCGTCCTATGGTGCAAATGACAGCTGTCCACAACAAATAAACATCATGTCTAAATTACCTATTTTGCTAAGGTTTGCCTTAGAGGAAGTTTAGGGTGTTTGTATGTGGAAAAATAACAAAACTTGTGCACAGAAAGGTACACTTCATGAAAATTGAAGAATCTCAAACTTAAGAAAGAGAAGCTTCTGTCTCAATCTAGTAGATTTATAACATAAGGTAGACTTTTGGTTGAGAAGGCTTTTCTAGTTTATGTGGGCTTTGCATTCAAGATTTAAGTGCACAGAATTGATTAAGTGAAATTGCCTTCCTATTATTTTTCTTCCTTCGTTGGGAATAGGCTAGATATTTAGTTCAGAAAGAAGAATGTAGCCTGCTCAATCATAAACTCTGCTTCTCAATCCTTATCTCCGAATTACTCAGATTAAATTTGAATTTCTTTTTCTTTTTGCATATGATTGGGCATTTAGATGAAAGGTTTGGAGGAGTTGTGTTAAATAGCATGAACTAGTGTGATAATAAGAAAGAGTTCTCTCTACTTTGTTTTTAAAAGGAGGAGGTAGGAGCAGGATTCCAATTTATTAAACAAAAAATAGCTAAAGTAAGAGTCATTGAACTGCTTGAAGTAGCTTCAGATATGCCACAGGATCAGGACCCACTACAGTAATCTTCTGATCCAGATCTTATACCTCATAGTTACTCCTTCATACTTCTCTTTGACATCTTTCTTAATAGTTTTCTCTATGTACTTCCTTAATGGTGTGATCTATCCTGCCCTTGTTCAGATTTTTGGTAGGGAAGTTGACTCTTACCTAAAATCATGTTTGAAAAAGATAGTATCTTCACAATAGCTTTTAGCTTTTACATCTTTTTTTCATGTGCACGTAATTCTTTGTTCTGGTTCTTTAATGTATTTTAATCATTTGAATCACTATCATATCTTAAAAAGCAAACAAAACAACATGTTTTGAGCATCAAAGAACACAAGGAAATTTTTCCCTAGGACTGATGTCTGAGCAATTCTCAAGTGATTTTATCGTCCTACAAGTGTTAGTCACAAAAAGTGGTAAAACTTCTTTTATGGTCAGACTCGCATAGTATTGTCTGGGTCCTCTTGGCTTTGTCTTCCTGAGCAAGAAACAATAATAAAACAACAGGTGTCCCAAGTTCAGAAGAGTTAATAGATATTAAAGTGACCATACAGATTCTATTATATGTGTACGACTTTGTGTACAAAAATTTACAGGTGTCTTAATAGTAGTCTTAGGACAAAAACAGAAGTAGATTTTAGTGGTTATGTCAGTGTCGCTCCTACAGGCCAAGTGGATATGTAATTAACTGGTTTACAATGAGTAGTAATTTTTAACTCCATATGTTGTCTACTGATTGATTAGAATGATCAGTTATAGCTATATACTAGGAAGAAATTTAAGAGGGATTTAAAATGATGAATATATTTTAAAATGTCTTCTCTCTCACTTTCAAACTTGATTTGATTTGATTTGATACCATTATCCATTTCTAAGAACAAGAATGGAAGGAGTTATAAGTGTATCTTTTATCATGCCTCTTACTTATTTTCAGCAGAATTTTTATATCAAATGGCAAATTAAAACAGTCTAAGTGTAAGAAGTGACAGTTTAATTCATCTAAATTAGTACAATCCCTGTGAGTGGTTGAAATGTTTGTGTTTAAAAGAAACAAATATAAACACTTTAAGTGCCTTAGAGATGCTAAAGGTGCCAATATGTCTTCATCAATAATGAAACAGTAAAACGACTAGACAAAAATCATGCTTGAAGACATTTTTACAATTTAAAATTTTGCCTCATATGTGTAGGGAGAATTCACTGGTGACACTTGATATTTATGTGACTCATTCATATTATGTTTTGGATCTCTAATATGGAACCCTTCTCTCAGGATGTTCATTAACAGGACTTAGATCCATAGTATCTGTAGATACGCTACGTTAAGTACCTACAAAGATCATGAAAAGTACATGTGATATAAACAGAAGGCATAGCTTTCGTGGGCAGTCTCTGAGAATCCAGAGTATGGTTGGCTGAATAACGGCACCCTGAGTATATATGTCTACATCCTAATCTCTGGCACCTGTGAATGTTATCTTCTATGGAAAGTCATTGCATGTGTGATTAAGACAAGAATCTTGATATGAGATTATCCTGGATTATCCAGATGGGCCGAATGAAATCACAGAGATCCTTATGAGAGGGATACAGAAGGCATCAGAGACAGAGAAAGTGATGTGACGATGGAAGCAGAGATTGGAGTGATGACATTCTTTGAAGAGGGAGGAATTCCCATAAGACAAAGAATATAAGTGACTAGAAGCTGAAACAAGCAAGGAAACAGATTGTACCCCCAGAGCCTGCAGAGGCAACTGGCCCTCCTAAAACTATGACTTCTTCCTTGAATTTGTTGACTTGTCTTGCAAGCTAACATATGGTATATCCTAGAAAGGTACCATGTGCATTTTGAAGAAATTGTGTTCTGCTGCTGGAATATTCTGTATATGTCTGTTAGATCCATTTGGTCTATAATTTGATTAAAATCTGCTGTTTCCTTCTTGATTCTTGAATGGTTCTCCCTATTGTTAAAAGCGGGGTATTAAAGTCTCCAAGTATTTATATATGGCTATTTATTTCTCCTTTAAGTTCTTTTAGCATTTGCTTTATATATTTAGGTGCTCCAATGTTGGGCGCATAAATATTTACAAATGTTCTATCTTCAGGAGGGTTTGACTCCTTTATCATTACGAAATGTCTTTGTCTCTTTTTACTTTTTTTTTTGCTTAAAGTCTATGTTCTCTGATTTATGTATAGCTACCCCTACTTGCTTTTGGTTACCAATTGTTTGAAATATTTTTACATCCCTTCACTCTCAGGCTATGTGTGTGCTTTAGACTATATTGAGTCTCTTATAGGCAGCATATTATTTATATTTTCTCATTTTTTTCCTCCATGGATTCATCACTGTTTTTTCAAAAATCATTAGTTTTCTTTAAACTAGGTAGAATAAGCTATTGTATGTGTAAACAAAATGTTAATGATTTATTAGTACTAACTCAAGAAAGGTCAATGAAAAAGAAAGGGCCCTGCAAGGAGGGGATATCACAAGAGCTTCAGATTTATAAGATTTTATACTTTAAAATTTTAATAATAATATTTCTTTTGTGTCAGTTAACATTATACCAATGCTACTTCTATTGAAGAATAAAGAAAAACAAAAACAAACTAAAAACAATGGTGTTTGAAACACAAATATATGGGTTTATGTCCTAGCTTTGTGAAAATTGAACTGTATGAACTTTAAAAAAAAATCATAATTATCTAAAGTATAGAACAGAATATAATAAAAATTACTGTATTAAGGCTGTTGAAAATACAAATGAAATGAATTAAATAATACAATGTTTTTTAACCCATTTGAACAATGGTTAAGTTTATATATATGGTAAAATGGTATAACACACATACATGTGTGTGTTCATGAGAGAGAGACAGATGGTTATCCCTTATTCCTATTAGTAATATCTCCATTATATAAAGAAAAAAGTATTTCTATATATTCTTACATAGTTTCTAAAAACTGAATAAATACTTTAATTGAATATAAATAGAATTATCAGCGAATATAGATATTTCAATAGTAGGTATAAGCCATGATTTGGAGATACAGTTTCTTTGAAAGAGAGAAGTTTAAGATGCTTAATACAGATAGAGAAGCAAAAATATCTAACAAATAATTATCTTGCCTAAGAAATATGGCTGTTAAAATAAATCAACATCTAGAGTGGTTTTAAAATCTTCTCATATTATCAATCCAAATTGGTCTCCCTTTGTAAAAAGGAAAGCATTATCAAATACATTTGGTACATGATATGTTAAATCAGTCAGTTAGGCTTATAACGTTGTTATGAATATGTATTTTGTGTCAATCAAATAAAATCACAAAATTTTGTTACTGCAAAATGTGTTCCTTTCTGATATAACAAACACCGACATGTAATACAGTAAATAGATTGCTTTTCTTATTTATGGACAGTTTTCTTGATTCTCTTGCTTATTTTACTGTCACTGTGAAACTACTTCATCACTGTCTTAATTTCACTACTTACTTACCAAAAATATGCCCTCGCAAGCTTACTGAAGTTCAAAGTCAGTTCAAGTTTAGTTTTCTAATACGTGCCAGATAAGTAGTTCATTGTCAAAAATAAGATAGATGTTCCCTTTCAAATGCATGTCTGTGTACCCTTGCCCCCCGGCACCCCAATCACTTTCAAAAGAAACAGTGTAAATGCTTAATGGTTTGCTGTTTTCAATTTTTATATACAAACTGGCCAGTCAAGCACAGGATAGATTAAGACTGCTATTTACCATGTATATTTTTATTAGCAATTTATAAACAGCAATTGCTTATTGCAGTGAATGTAATACTGATTTTCTTTACAGAAATATAAGCTATGTATTTTGTAGGATAAGGACTGCTTTAATGCAGTTGATAAATATTTCAAATTTGACACAGTCCTCAGTAAAAGAGCTTAGTCTTATCTCCAGAAGAAAAAAGAAATAGGTATTTTAGGTAGGTTATGCGGTAGGTAATTAGCACCCTGCAAAAACACATGCATACACACACACATGTGCGTGCACACACATATATTTTAAAGGCCTGGAAAAACAGAAGATCATTTCCCTCTCCCACCGCATGCCTGCTGCCACTCTTTTCCTCATCCTCCTTTATTTCAGGGACAGAAATTTGAATATATCATCTATTTAGGGCAGTCAAGCATCCCAGTTTGCCTAACACTGAGTGCCTTCAGTGGACATGGGAATTTCACTACTAAAAAAAGTTAAGTCCCAGGCAAATAGTTGAGTTAGTTACCCTAAACCCACTCTACCACAAGTGCATCCATTTTATATAAAAAGAATCATATTTCCTTTTCATGGGTAAAGGTTAAAATTTATGAATGTTGAAATCTATTTCCAGACACCCACAGATTCTCTAACACTTGTTACCTAATCTATCAATTCAATGGGAAGTAATATTAAAAATAAGTTATCTTAGAGCACTAATTCTAAGTATGAATTTGGGGAAATTAAAAAATCAAATAGCTAAGTGAGCATTTCCATGTAAACTTTTTTTTTTCATTCTCATGTGTCCAAATAAAATTGATGGAGAAAAGTTAGTATTATCATGTCACTTGAGGGCACTGTGGAACTTTGTGAAACTTAATGACAGAGAGGACCATTCATGGAAATCAACTTCAGTGTAAAGGAGAGGTCACTTTAGAGTAACTGAATTCTGCAAAGACACTGATCTGGTCATATACATAATTCTGAATTATTGTTTTTCTATTTAAGTTTACAAGAACTAAAAAATAGTATTTTTAATAGGTGATTAGTCACCATTTCTTTATAAATTCAATTAAGAATGACTACTTTTCCTTCATTATCAGAATTTTCAAAATTTATATTCAAAAAGAAGGAATTTGATCTATGAAAATCATTACTTAAAGAAAGTAGCACTATGTAGAGAAAACTTTGTGAATTAATGGTCAATTTAATAAAAGATTTTCCAGAAAATATCATTAAAATGTCAATTTTTTTAGCATCCTCCACCATGTAACAATTATCTCTTAAGAATATCATCTGGGAATGTGAATCTATCAAAATAAAACTGATAAATAAGAAGAACCATGCTATATATGTTCATGTTTTCTCTTTTTTCTCAGCTGCTAGAAAGCTCAAAGCTACTTAGAGATGAAGTTTTAGTTTACTTCTTTTAAAGCCTCCATTCTTCCATCTCACTATCTTACTTTACTCCTGCTCTATTAAACTCCTCTAAAGTTTGTATTGTATACCTATTTTCTTGTTGTTTCTATTGAATGTGTGTGTATGAACTCTAACATGAACACACAAGTCATGAATGACAAGTCAGTTTCATGATATGTCATGATACTGTACTTCCTAATCTTTACATATGGCCCAATGAAATAAATTGTTCCTAACACCTGAACTCTTAAGTCAGACGCCAATTTATTGGTACTGCAGTAATTTATAAACAGTGATAACATCTTGTTTCCCAACCCAAATATCCTGTGTAAATCCAAACTTTGTCTAATGTCAGAATATCTTCACAAATGTCCTCATTCAGGATAGAAGGGTCTAATAACAGATACATTGTTCTGAGTTCCTTTGAAGTCTGTCATGAGGGACTTTGCATTTTTTATTCAGAAAAAGCCAGAGCCCTTTTTTATCTCTGAGTAACATTCAAACTAGCAGGAGGAGAACCATAGCACCCCTGCAAGAAGGGGTCCATGCTATTCCTGTCATTTTGCCTGGTATCTGTCATTATCATTTGGCACCTACTTCTTACTGGTCTACCTCTCCCAAAGTTGTTACAGAAGTTATTATTTCAAAATGTATCCCTCACTCCTGAATTTTCAGGCAGAAATGGGGGTATATAACTTTGACAAAGTTCCCTCTAATAGTCTTAGCTTAAAATAAGCACACGCACACACACACACACACACACACACACACACACACACACACACACACACACACAGAGACGGCTTAGCTTAAGCTGATGTTTTTTGTTTTAAGTGAAGAGGTGATTCTACAGGGTCATATAAATATTAATGATATGATACTTTGCTAAATTTATTTTTGTACAATTATAAATTCAAATTTTAGGCCCTCCTATTGTTTTTATCACAATAAAGATCACAAATTTAGTAAGAGACAATCTTCACTGATGGTGAAGATTGGGTAATGCTGCTTGGAGAGTTTAAAATTCTGTGTTAGTATAAAAGTGATGGCCTTTTGGTGATCTTTACGTTTAGAAATTAATCCTAGAATTGTATTCTCTTGGTATCCATACAATATAATTAAGTGATGATTTTGCATATTATTTCTAATCTTTAGTGTTGATTCCAGTTAGATGGTCATTTATTAATTAATATGGAGACTTGCACTTTGAGTTTCGTGCTTTGTCAAGCCATTAGGACACTGTATTGCAAATCCTGGCAGAAGAGCATCATGACTTGAAACAATCAGAACAAAGCTCACTTAGTGTAGTAATTGCATGAAAGGAAAGGTCGGATTTTAGTGATCGCTTGTGCCCCATGACTCAGCATTGCTGCTGTCTGCCAAATTCAGGGAGAAAATTTTCATTGGAAACTTGGAGTAAAAATGATTGTAGGGTATGCTCTAAACAGAACTAATAACAGAATTTATTTATTAATTTGTACTTGTAATTTGTGTATATAAATATATATATATATCAGCAAACAGAAGGTAAAAGAATGTTGTAGATTGAATGGTGAGTCAAAACCCAAAGAATATCATATAGGCATTTTGAACATGAAAATGATAAAAGACGGTATAGAAAGAGAAGTTAAAAGAGTAGAAGGAACAAGCAAAGAGTGGTATAAAAGTGGTATACTACAAACTTTAATTGGTAGTTTTAGAAATTAACTGTGTATTTTATAAGCAAATATATATATATATATGTACACACATATATATATAAACATGTTTCAATAAGGTATTTACCATTTTTCATTACTTCTTTTTTCTAGTATGTACACACTCCAGGGTCCACAAGAAATTTATGTTGGTCTGTGAAGAATATTTGCTTATTTTCTCTGTACCCCTGCCACTGTGGAGCCATCAGCTATGATACTTGGCAAGCTGAAGTTCCTTGTCCTCCTCAAATATGTGTGCCATATGGCCGTTACAGGTAACAATTTGAATTTTTTTTATTTGCATTAATCACTTCAAAGTTCACTAAGTAACGATTCATTTTCTAATCACGCAGCGTATTTTTATATCTCAAAATACAAAGCAAAACTGAATTTAGTGCTCTTATTCTTTTATTTCTCCCTTTAACAAACATGCTTAATGCCTACTACATCACAGGAATTCTGCTTGGTACAAGATGTATAATTGTGAAGAAAACTAGAGCTATTCCCTACTCTCATAGATCTGATTTTTTTCGGAAAGGGAGTTATTGGGCAAATACAGTGATAAATATATACCTGTAAATTGAAATAAAATGCCCCTACAGAAAGAAATACCTTCCCATGAAAGCTTATAACCAAAGAAACTGTTTTAGAAAACAAGAAAAGAAAATATGGGCAATTAGTAGAGTAAGTTAGGAGGTCAGATAAGATTTCCATGATAACAAGACCCTTGAAGAGAGATATGTAGAATGAAGGCATTGTGAAGAAGCTGGGGAAGAGCACAATCTAGATTAAGGGAATTATGTTTTCAAAAACATTATTTCAAAGGGTACAAAGTTTTGATTATACAAGAAGGATAAATTTTGGAAATCTACTATGCAACGTAGGGCCTGTCATCGACAATACTATCTTGTATATTTAAATGCTCTTACCACGAAAGGAAAAAATAAAAACAACAAACAAACAAGGAGGGTTGGAAGGAAAATTTGGAAATGATGGATGCTTATGACATTGTGGTTATGGATTCATGGTGTGAAACTCATGAAGTGGAATACATTAAGTATCTACAACTTTCTGTATGTCATCGTACCCCAGAAAAGTGAGTTTAAAAAAAAACAGATACAAAAACACTCAGAAGAGGTGCATCCTTTGAAGGCCTGGCTGGAACTCTGAAAGAGTGACATAAGACTTGGGGGAGAGGGCACTGACAGAATAAAATACTGGGTGAAATATTTAGATTTTATTCTGAAAGGAATAAGACATCATTGCAGAGTTTGGCACTTTCATAAACAACAACAACAAAGATCAAGTGGAGAAAGTGGAGAGGGGAAAAACTGCACACAATTGTAGTCACATTGTGAGGTGATGAAAGCTTGCAATAAATGGAAGTTCTTGTTTACAGTTGTATGCTATGAGCGAGTTAGGTGTCGACAGGAATCCTAGATATGTGGCTTTAACATTCGAAACAATTCCATATTTTATTAAACATATTTTTAATTGTCTTATTCAATGGCAGTTCCTCTGTCAAAGTCTACTTTCGTGAGCATAATTTCCTACTCTATGATTATGTTTTGAATACTATTTGACTTAGTTCATGCAAATTGACCCACATTCTTAAAACTGTATGGTACTTCAATTAATTCCTGTAAAGAATATTTCCTCTCTCAATGATATTTTGACATTATAGTTTATCAACATCAGCAAATTAGTGGATTGGATATCTCTGTTCTCAACTAATCGCTTACTTTATTCAACTGAAAATGTCTGCACTTATAAGACTACTATTACATTAAAACAGTGTTGAAGTAAACTAACAATTAGCCTTTTAAGAGAAGACATGATAATTTATTTCATCGGGCTCAGACATGGTATTCTGGAGAGTTTAACAACCCCTAATGACAGAAATAGTTATCGGTTCATTAAGCAAATCACACGCAAGGCCATAAGTGGTAGAAGACAGCAGTGACTTGTTGATCCTTTTATATCAGTGCTAAAAGGAACTTCAGAGACTACTGTGTTATGAATCCTTGCTATTTTACAAACGACATAATCAAACAAAAAACAAGAACAACCACTGAGTTGAGAGAACTTACCTGAAATACCTAGTCTCAGGACTATTGAGGAATTGTGTTCACTCAGTGGTTTTAAACCTTGGCTAAATAAAATAATCACCTGAGGAACTATTAAGACAACCTACAGCTGTACTTCCACTATAGAGCAATCCCTGGAAATATAGTGAAGTAGACACAGGAAAGCATGAAAGGCCCCCAAAATGCTTTTAATGTGCAAAGCGAGAAACATAATCTCATGTTACCAACCAAATCAGTTCATGGACTTCAGTGCCTGTATTATTTTTATACTTGATTTCCCTTTGTTTCAAAGTAGGAATAACACATACATACATTTACAGTTGGAAAATGTTTTCAGGGATTTGTGATAATTTGGAAAAGATTTTATTTTCTCTAGCTTTATTGCAAGAGTACAGTATATAATATATATACAAAATATGTGTTAACTGTTTATGTTATCAATAAGGTATCATCAGTAGGTGATTAGTAGTTAAATGCTGGGGGAGTCAAAAGTTATCATAGATTTTTCAGCTCCACAGGGAATCAGCTCCTACAATGCTCAAGAGTCACTGTACTTAATTTTAAACATTGAAATTCTTTGAGAACACAAAATGATAAAGGGAACATATTCATAACAATAAAACAGCAAGTGTGCTTTTTAGAAATATAGGAAGAGTAATAGAAAATCAACTTGCTCATAGGTAAATCACCTCTGAGAATGTATAGTTAGTATCATGGGTGACAGTATAACAAATATGTTCTATGGGACATAGGGATAATGTGAAGTCACAATTGCTCATGCATAAATCAGCTTTGAACAATTATCATCAAAGTAATAAAAGTATATTTACTCATTATCCCTTCATGAATCTACATTCAGACCTTAATGAACATAGCTAATTATTACTAAAGTAAGAATTATGAGAACACTACATCTGAGAATCTAATGACTTGGGCTGTCCATGTGAAAGAAGCCAGCTGATAAAGCTCAATAGACAATACCTATTTAAGTAGGGCTACTCAAATTCCTTTTTAATGTCCATACAATGATTCAGCAATGCAGCTTCTCTCAGTGAAGTTTTCAAAACAAAAAAGAATTTATAATAAATGAAAGATAGGTGTGTAAATAAAATTCTTATTCTTTTTTTCTTATTTTTATGTAATTCTTATTTTTTCCAGTTGTTGCTGTTAAAAGAGCTTATTTTCTTTTTTTCCTCATAAAATATAATTGAAGAGGGACATTAAGATCAAGCTGGCAAATTTGAATGAGGTGCATTAATTTTACCAGCAGTAAAATTATTTTAGTTAAGAGATTTTTCTACCAACTAAATGAAGTGTCTTACACGCCCAATCAATTCTTGCCAGTATGATTGCTCTACAAAGAAGGGATGGTAATTAATTAGAAGAAGCCCCTTCAAGGACAATTGGTCTACAGTACGCAACTTGAGAAAGAGCTGACATGTACTGCTTCTTTTCAATGTCATCATCTATGTTCATTATATGTATTATTAAGTTTGAGAAAAGGAGATATGACAAGAGTGGATAATGAGTTGTGAAGTGCAATAAGATAGTATGAATCATGGTTAAGAAAAGAGGAAATCATAGTACCATAGTAAAAAAAATAAGTAAGTTCTTCTTGACTATCTTTTGTTGAAGCTCGTGATCATTAGTTTAGTTAAATGAATTAAACATACACATTTAAAAACGTTTAATATATACCAGTTAACTTTTTTTTCTAAGTGAATGATTGTTACATTTGTGAGTTGACACTGCAAACCAATATTTATGTTTAATTTTATTTTTTTCCTTTATGAAGTAGTAGAACTTACTGGTGGTAGAAGATGTACAATATATTAATTATAATCTATTTATTCAAATTACTTTTGTGGGTTTATAATGATTATTGTGAAAATAGAAAATCCTGTTTCTCCAAAGCAATCTTTATCAAAAGTATTTTCTTGCCATACTTCTCCACTTTCAACTCTTCTTTTCTTAAGTACCTTTAGTTCTATATTCATTTAGGAATTTAGGGCCTTAATTCAAGATATAAAAAACAAATATGAGTTTTTAAAACCTAATATTATTTAGTGCTTTCCACTTATATTACATAATAATGCTTCAAAACATTTTTACAGTAAGAGAATTCTAATTGATAGTATATTAAATAGAAATAAGAGCTAATTAAATGATATAATGGAAAAAATTTCATATAAACAGCAGATAAAATAATCAAATGACTAGGACTAAAATTAACAAAAACATTTTACTTCTAAATTGAGAAAACTTTAAATGGCACTACAGCATAATTACAAACACAAAAATTCTGAAAAAACTTAAAAAATCTCAAGATTTACCATGCTGTTTGAGGGAGACCTAATGCACCAGAGATTTCAAATATCCATATTATTTCATATATTTCATATAGTTAAAATAACAACAGTGCTTTTATGTTTACTTCTTAAAATCCACACGGAGAACTAAATAAACAAATAAGCCAAGTATGCTCAAAAAGTTCATTGTTTGGATAGGTGAGGTAGAGATTTAGTTCTGACAAATATCAAAGCATATTATGTAGCTTCAATAACAAAAATCATAGTATTGTTGAATCAATAGTAAAAAAATATGGAAAATAAAAAGGCCAAAAATAAAAGTCACAGAGAAGATTTAGCATATAACAGAATGCCATCTCAATCATTAGTGTTAAAAGGAACTGTTTTATATTTGATGAACAATTGGATAGTCATTTGGGAAAGAAGTCTGATTTGTATCTGACAACATTTTCTGAATTAAATTCATATTGACAAAAGGTTTAAATATAAAATTTGAAATGATATAAATATCAAAAAGTATTGTAGTATTACTTTATAAATTTGGATAGGGAAGGTCTTTCTTGGCAGCAATAAAAATTAAGACTCCAGAGGCAAAAGACTGGTCATTTGATTACATGAAAAACAAAAATATCTGCCTGTGAAAGATCATAGAAGCCAAGGGCAAAAGAAATTGTACAGAAGGCATAGAAATGATTCCTAAGTATATGCAAAAATGGTCAGCTTTACTCAAATGAGAGCAAAGCAAATTTTAAGAACAACATAAATATATAATTTTTCTCCTATAAGTCTGGGAAAAAATTGGAGTTTAATAATTCGGTCATTTTATCCATTGATGATGAAATGTAAAATCACTATAACATCCAAGCATGGCAATTTTGCAATATCCATCAATATTATAAACATATATACTGTTTGACCTACCTTTCCCATCACATGTTTCCCATCCACATACTAATCCACATGTAAGATGGCATCATTGGTTATTTAAGCAAAAAAATGAGCATAGATGTAGAAATGATTATGGAATACTCAGAGTATTGATATGACGATGTATGAGACCAATGATGACAGGAAAAGAAAAGAAGGCATGCAATAATGTAGAATTGTTTATGTCACAGGCTACCTTTTCATTCTTTATATTCAACTTGTGATTATTTCTCTGGAAGACTTTTACTATGTTTTTTGTTCCAGTGTATGAAATTTCATTATGTTGGGACTTTTGGGGATTTTATTCTTTTGTTTTAATTGAGATATAATTGTTATATAACATTATATTAGTTTCAGTTGTATAACATAATGATTCTATATTTGTAAATATTGAAATAATCATCACAGTAAGTATAGTTAACATACATCCCACCCACACAGTTATAACTGTTTTTCTTGTGATGAGAAATTTTAAGATTTACTTTCTTAGCTACTTTCTAATAGACAATACAATATTATTAGCTAGTCACCATGCTGTATATTACATCTTCAGGACTTATTTATTTTATAACTGGGAGCTTGTACCTTTTGACCACCATGACCCATTTCATCCATCTCCTACCCCCTGCTTCTAGCAACTACCAATCTGTTCTCTATATCTATGAGTTCATTTTTTTCTATTAGATTCCATGTGTAAGATTATACTATATTTATCTTTCTTTGTCTGACTCATTTCACTTAACATAATGCCCTTGAGATCCATACATGTTGTTGCAAATGGCAAGATATCCTTCTTTTTTAGGGTTGAACAATATTCCTTTTATATGTGTGTATATACACACACACACGCATATATATATATATATCCAGAAGTGGATATCCAGAAGTGGAATTGCTGGATCACACAGTAGTTCTATTTTAATTTTTTTTTTGGGGGGGGGAACCTTTATACTGTTTTCCATAGTGGCTATACCAATTTACATTCCCATGATTTTATTCATGTTCACGAGTGAGTCACTTGATAAATTCTTTTATCTGGAAGCCTGTGAATTTCAATTTTCAGGTAATCTCTGTATTATTTCACTAATAAGTCTTATTTTCTGTTTTGTTTTTTCTATACCCTGAGTCCAATAATTTGATGTTGTATCTCCTAAGGTGATCTCGTTTCCTCATTATTTCTTATCTATTTAACATTTCTTCTGTTTTATTCTGTTTTCTAATCTACTCCCCCAATTATATATATCTCAAAACTAGTGTTGGATATTTTTGTCTTATTATAATTGTAATTTTATAGAGCATTTATATTATCTAAATTACACATCTTCATTACTATTTGTTTTTATATAGATAAATAACTTTTCTTATAACTCTAAGAATATTATAGTTTAGATTTGTTTTAATTTCCTTTTGTTCCAGTTATTGTCTCAGTTTCTATAAGTACTTTTAATTCTGGTTTGTTCTTTCTCATTCGGAATCTTTCTGCCAAATGCTGGGTGATCATATTTAATGGTGAGAACCAAAGGAGAGTTATTGGAAGACTGCCGTGTGAAATGGGCTTTGATGACTGTCAGATCTATTAGATACTTGCAAATTTACAGCTGGTGGTTCATTGGGAAAACCCCAATGAGCTTCATCACAATCTCATTTTTTATTTATCATAGATCTTATATCTAACATTAGAGTGTGAAATAGCTAAATTATATCTCTACATAAATATGCATGTATAAATCAATGCCTACACATACACATACAAACACACTCACACATTCCCTTCCTTCTTCCTTCTTAGGAGACTAGAATAAGGTACTGACTAATTTTGTATTATAAATATTTTAAGGATTTTTTTCCAAGTTTCTTTTGAAATAGTTTCCTATGCAACTACAATACATAAAAAATAAAAGTTATTTTTTCTATAAAATTAATCATGTTTATACTTATTATTTCATTTTTACACTCATTAATTGGAAATTATTTGACACCTGATTTTTTTCTTCAAATGCATTTCCCTGGAAGTTTTGTCTTGTTCTGATGTTCTATTTCTCATTCCTTTTTAAAATGAGAGAGTTGTGCCTATTTTAAGTTGCAAATTTAGTATTCTATACATATAGATGCTTACTTTTTGGTTGGTGGTGTCAAATTGATATTATCAAGTAATTTCACAACTGCCTTTAATAATTCATTGTGAATTCAAGTTTGTGAAAGGTTACTTAATTTTTATTCTATTTGTTTGAAAGGATCTGAAGGTAAAAAAATGTGAAGCGACATCTGATGCCTACTTCTTGATGCAAATTGCACTGAAGATGTAGTGTATGTGAACAAATATGAAGACCATGATTATGTATGTTGGTTCCCATGTGAAAGAACAGTGGAGGTAAGGCAAATTCATATAGTAATTTCTCACATGTCTCTTTATCACATCATTACCTGACTTGAAACAAAAAAACTAGAAATGTTAAGGTTACAAATTCAAGGTTCAAGAGGTGCATAACTTAAGTATAACTTCATAAACAAGTTCTCAACAATGTACTTGAAAATCTTTTTACCTCTTATAATATAAGGAGGTAATAAAGAGTTTTAACAACAATTTTTATCTGCAGTCATTTTTTAATTCTATTCATACTGTTATTTGCTGACTGATTAAAACTTCTCAAACACAGTTTTGATTATAACACCTTTTTGTTTAAAGATCATAAAGAACTACCATTATCGGTGAGTCTGCTGCTATTTTGTTCCTTCAGTTTTGCTTCGTTGTTATACTCCACAAATGAAGGAAATCATTTGGTATTTGTCTTTCTCTGCCTGACTTATTGCATTGAGCATAATACCCTCTAGCTCCATCCATGTTATTGCAAATGATAGGATTTCTTTCTTTCTTATGGCTGAACAGTATTCCATTGTGTATATGTAGAACCTCTTTTTTATCCATTCATCTACTGATTGACACTTAGGTTGCTTCCATATCTTGGCTATTGTAAATAGTGCTGCGATAAACATAGGGGATCATATGTCTTTTTGAATGTGAGAAGTTGTTTTCTTTGAGTAAATTCCTAGGAGTGGAATTCCTGGGTCATATAAATACATATATATGTATATGTATTTCTATTTTTAGTTTTTTGAGGAACCTCCATATTGCTTTCCACAATGGTTGAACTAGTTTACATTCCCACCAGCAGTGTAAGAGGTTTTCCCTTTCTCTGCATCCTGGCCAGCATTTCTTGTTCCTAGTCTTTTCTATGTTGGCCATCCTAGCGGGTGTGAGGTGATATCTCATTGTGGTTTTAAATTTGCATTTCCCTAATAAAAATAGCAATGTGGAGCATCTTTTAACGTGCCTGTTGGCCATCTGAATTTCTTCCAAGAAGGGACTAGTGGTTACAAAAGGTGAGGGATAAGGGAGGGTGGGTGGGGAGGGAGGGAGAAGAGGATTGTGGGGTATCATGATTGGTGCACATGGTGTATGTAGGGTCACAGGGAAGACAGTGTAGCTCAGAGAAGACAAATAGGGACTCTGTGGCATCTTCCTACACTGATGGACAGTGAATGCAATGGGGTGTGGGGGGACTCGATAATAAGGGTGACTGTAATAACCACATTGTTTTTCTTGTGAAACCTTTATAAGAATGTATATCAATGATACCTAAATTTAAAAAAATACCATTGTCCTTTGGAATATATTTAAATCCAGGGGACATTTCCTTGGGAGATTTCTGTTCTCTGGGCAGTCTTACCACTAACATTTGCAAAGCCTAAGGCAACAATGTAAATACAGCTAAATTGTTTTCCACATCTTTTCCCCATTTCATCCCCATTTTGTACAAATGAGGGCAATATTTTCATATAAGTAACAATAAGAAACAAAAATTTTAGGATCTTAATTTTAAATAAATAAGGAACTCTTTGTCAAAATGATTGATGAATTTTCCAAAAAGTGTAGAGCAGCTCCCGGTAGTCTAGGTGCCAGGATCCAAAAAATTTAGTTAATGAAATATTTGTAACCTTTCTTGGCATGATACAAACTGATTTCATCATTTTATAGAAGAATTTAACTTTATGTTTGCTATATCATTCATATAAAAATTTCAGTGAAGATTCATAATTTCATTTCATTATGAATATATCCATTAACATTGTGCCAACTTCATAAAATATATAACAAGTCACTGTTTGCTTCAAAAACAGCAGTCTAAAGAGGCAATACAAATACAGACTAACAGAATTCAGGTTCTTCAGATCTTTTAATATCAAGCATGCCCATATATAAAGTGTATATATTTATATTTTAATTCATAAACATATGCATTAAACTTAATATATCTTAGTATAATTTTAAATATATGTATTTGCCAATCACAGATACATTAGTATTCACATAGGTGATTACATTTTTATCTTTAAGACATATGTAAGTTTATCAGCATATTAAAGAACATTATGTTAAATTTACTAATTGTATACCTTCTCCTAGGAAAAACACAATGATATTTATTATTTTGCATGCATATTTCTATTCTCCATGTTCTTTTAAAATAATTACTAACATTACACAAAGTAGCATTTCTTTTTAGACACAAGGAAATGTAAAGACAGCAATCCAATAACTTGCAGCTATTTTATTTTTCATGATCGTGCATTTTAAACTATATTTACAGACTAATATATATATATATATATGTATTTCGCATACCCAAAGATAATTTATTAGTTCAATTTATAATCATTGTAAGGTCTTGATGTTGAATAAAGATTTGGAGATTGAAATTTACACATACATGTTAAGTCCTTATGATTTGTAGTATCATCAATAAAGAATTCTATTACATCAATGTAGTAGATTCAGTAAGAATTCACAATATTGAACCCTTTTAAAATTATATCCATTATTAAAATTTCAAAGTCGTATTTTTACAGTCATAAAAAATTTGAGGAAACAATTACACAATAGTTCTTTAGAAGTTAAATTAAATCATTTTAAATTGCCTAAAGAGTCATTTATTGGGAAAATTAAGCCCTTTAATGTAAATAAACTTGTGTGTCTATGTGTTTGAAAAATTAAGGCATTGAATTTATGCCAAAACTTTAAGGGCCTAATTTCTTTTCATTTAAAAGAGTAATTATATCATCTCCACACACAGGTACACATTTTCTGCTTTGTTAAATTTTTGGCAAAGGGAAAACATATAAATAAAGCAGAGTTCATCATTTTCCTTTTCCTTGTATTTTTGACCACTTATCTGAACAATAGTCATAGAATGTATGTATAATGATAGAAAAGTTATTTGTGATCAATTAATTTAAGAAGTTTACCAAACAAAAAGAAAGGAAGAAAGAGCAAAAATGAAGATGTAATGGACAGCTAGCTTCTGGCAGGTATAAAATCATGATTCTTAAAGGTTAATTATCTTCTCTCTGTGAAGAGTATATATGCAGAAAATATAGAGTATATATGCAGAAAAACTAATTCTCACACACACAAACAACTTATTGTGGACAGCTTAAACAATAACTCACATCCGTAACAGTTCCAAACAGCCATATAATTAAAATCTTGTGCTTATTAATCCTAGAAGTATGAAAATGAAAGAGGGGTTCTTGTGCATTAAGTAAGTAGTCTCTCTATTAGACTCCTAAGTGAAACTCTTCTCATGAAAGTTTTTCTTTTTGTTCTAGTACATCTGTCAAGTGAACAATCTCATTCACGTCAAAACTTTTTCAGAATGGCCACTGCAATTTCACATTGTTCTTTGAGAAATTATAACTAAAGAGATATATACACAGCATAAAACAGGAAGGGATCACTGTCTGGTGTTGAAGCGTACCAGACTTAGAGGACCCCATGGAAACTTACATAGGTCCTTGTGCAATAGCATGTCTCTAGAAGCTGGCCAAGAGTGAGCCATTGTACAACCGAGGACCTGATACAAGTGTTTGCAAGATTTTGAAAAGGTGACTCAAGGAAAATTTTGTCCAAGACATGCAGGCTGATATGATTTTCTGAACTTGTCATTCATGTAGGTCATCTGGATGATGAAGTTAGGGGACCCATGTTTGTCCTCTGTAGAGAATATCCTCTTACAAATTCACCGGAGGCAGTGATGTTGATAGAGATTTCCTCTCTCTCTAGATCAAATTGGATCACATAATCAAAGGATTCCTGAAATGTTTTCTTATTCTTAAAAGACAAAGTAAATTAACATTCAGAACTTGATGAAAAGAAATTGGAGTTCAGACCTGATACTGTACCTATGCCACTGTCACAATTGTAGAGAAGAATATCCAGTGGGCTCAAAGTAGTGTACTGTTCGCAGCCTATTAGAATCCTGGGCTTTGGTAGTGAGGGCATTTCAAGTGGATCTTCACAAAATTTTGTGTTTGTTCATCATTGACCCTACAGAAAACCACCAGGCATTTCTGTTAATCAAGAAAAGCTAATTCTTCTGGATTTACTGTAATGGGGAAGACAACATCTTAATAGAATCTCACTAGTGTCTCAGAAGAGAAAATATATGGAAAGAGATTTATGTGCTTTAGAGCCTTGGTTGGTGGTGGTAGTGGGGCAGGTAACTGTGAAAGGACTGGTCAGAGCTTGTGAATAAAACTTTGTGCTGGTGGACACAATGACAATGTGATGAGAACCTTAGAATGAGTTAGATGTGCAAACTGTTAGTTTTGGTAAATAACTTAGTTTACAGTCTTACCTTCTGAGAATAAATATTTCATGGAGCAAAGAGTAAGTTATTTTTTTCTTTTTCTAAGTATTTTTTATTATAGGACTTGAAGTTAGGTTCATTTCAATTCTCATCATCGACTGAAATTCAGAAGCATTCTTTCATTTTTTGTGTGTGTATTAAGAAGTGTCCTCTCTTCAGATCCTTGTTTAATGCAAATATTTTTGGAAGGAAAGCACATAAATGTAAGTGAGTTCATCTTTTTTTATATTCCTGCTACAAAAAGTTCATGAGATTATATATTAGTATGAGTTACTGGGGACAGAGGATGCTTTTAAAACAATACAAAAAGAGACAACAGAATACTAAAAGTTGGAATGTAAAAGATCTTTAGCAAATTTAACCTATTTCAGTATTTTTTACTAGATCCAAGCCAGAATAAATTGGACTTTAATTAATCTAGCATATTTTTATTAGTTAGAAAGTGACCAATACATTCTTGATTGTTCTTCTCACCTTGACTAAATTTAGATAGACTTCTTGACTATAGACCCCTGACTTCCTTTTTCATATAGCATTTACCTTAGAAAATTTGCAATCATAAATTCTCTTGCTGCCTTTTTGAAATAGAAACAAATTTTCTCTCACTCTTTTGCCATTTTTGGGACCCAGGGACTGTCTTTCCCAAGGACCAGGGAACTATCCCTTTGAAATAATGCACTGAAGGAGGTGGCATCTCTATCTTGTAGTCCTTCTGTAAGTGTCACAACTTCAGTGGACAACAATTAGCCTACTGATTTGCCTAACAAAAGTCCTACTCACAGAGCAAAACTTTTGAAAACTCAGCAAGAACTTGATGGGGTTACACATCTCACTGATCCATTCCTCCCTTAATTTCCTCCAGTACTTTTCCGCTACTTCATGCCATCTCTTAAAACCCTCCTGTCTTTTGTTTCAGTAAAGTTGAGTTCCATCTCTCTCCTCTATTGCAGTAGTCTTGAATAAAGTATTTCTGGCCTATTTAACTTTGTCTGTTGCAATTTTTACTTTGACTAATACTCTTCTAAGAATCTAGGTTTCTACTTATCATGATAAAGTCACTCATTCCTATCCCTGAAGTCTCTTCACAATCCTATTTAATTAAGAAAATTGTAAAATATATGTCATATATTAGGCTTTAGAGCATTTCTCCTCCTATGTAATTTTACTAATATGGAAATTAAAATATAATTTATAGAAAAATATGTTATTTCATGAAATGATAGCTTTAACTAGAATTGTTTACTTATGCAAAATATTTTTTCAGAAGTATGTTGTAAATATTCTTCATGTTACTTAACTTCTATCCAGCAGAAGTTAATTTTGAGTAGTCATATTGTGTTATGTACATATGTCATTATTAATAAGGAATCCCAGATGGTTTATTTTATCTTTATTCTCCTTGAGAAGAAAAGATTATTCACTGCCCAGATTTGTAATGTTATTACATTCCTTCATCAAACAAACATTTTTAATTGCAAGAATAAAATATTATCCCATTGTTTATGTTTTTTAATAGCCATTTATACATTGACAAGTTAATACTTTATTATTAATGTAACAATAATTATATATGTTATTACATATAGCCACTGAGTTTTCCAGAGAAATTCCTATTTGCAAGTATAGCTTTTACTCAAATTTTGGGTATACATAAGTAGATCTCAGTCTTTTCTCTTTGATCAAAAAGCTCACTGAAAATCTGATGAAAGCTAGAAAATTTTCCTTACAATAACTTACTCACACATAAGCACAATGTTTTGCATAAAATTTCAGAGTATTATTGGATTCCTTAAGAAGATTCCTTTATTCTCTATAGATTCAAATATTGATAAATCTTTACCCTGAATGTGCAAGATAGATTCAACTTTTTATATGTCCACTGATATATTTGCTGTCTTACAAGTTACCTCTTCTTATCTCTGAATTTAATTATGGAAAACTAAAATTCTGGTAGAAGACTAGGCTATATGAACAGACAAGAAACCTTGTTGAAATACCAAATTAAGTATTTCTGGGTGCCAGCAATGGTTTGTAGATATAGTAAATAATTGCTGTAAAGAAGAATGAACCACCTTCAACATATAATGAGTATTAAAGCTTTAAGTATAATTTATGTGTTCATATCACAACATTTAGACAAAGGATAGCTTGGTTTTGATTTCTTATTTTAAGGAAAATCCATTAGACAAATTTTCTTTTAGTTATTCAGATTTTATTAAATCCCAGTAATAGTTATTTTGAAAATAAAGCAAAAAAGGAAAATATATCATCATGGGAAATAATAGTACACTATAGTCTGAATTCTGCACTCTTATTCTTGTTAAAACATTATTTTTCAATATTTTATTATTAATTATTTAGGGCCTAGATATATAATAACTAAAAATACAATGCCTCTTTAGTGTATGGCTTTGGTTCTTAATCATAAAATAGCAAATTATGCATTTTTTATGTTTTTTCTGAAGAAATTAAAAACTAAGCATACATGAATGTTCACAGTTTCTAGGCTTTGAGTGTAGTTAACTGTGTCTAATATTTTTCCTTGTGTTTTGTTGAATCATCCCAGACTATACTGAAAATATACAAAGAAAAACTGTGGGTTTATCCAATATCTGGGAAACATTGTTCTTTTCACACTTTGCATGGGGCAAATGGATTTAACACACATACTCCTGACTAGATGATGAAACAAGCAACATAACCAAACAGGAAAGATGGAGCAGGTGCTACAAGTGGGGACAGCAAATGCAACAGCTGATGCCAAAGATACAAGGTCAAAGTCTAAGCAACAAGGAGGTGATGACCATACAAAACGGCTATCACCTGAGATGCCCCTCTTGGCAGTGCAGCCTCATCTCCTACTTTTTGGAAAACCCACGTAATTTCCTCCCTACGAGTAGACTGTCTATATAGTTAAATGGGACTATGAATGCTATAGTACAATAATAATATACTAAAAAATGTTTAAGCTTATACCAAGAAATCAAGAAAAACTACTGTATGTGTGTGTGTATACAGAACACAAGTAGAATGGGGTTTTAGAATATGACTAATTTAATTCTATTGTTTTCATAATTAAATCTACTAAGAGGACTTTCAAGATAAATGAGATAGTAAATTTTTTTCCAGTACAACCTTTACAAAACAGTACAGACCAACAAGGAGAAAAAAACAAAGCCACTAATCACTGGTGTTTATGTATATTCTACTTAGGGGTAATTTGAGGTTTTGGTGTTTTGTATTTTCTATTCTGTTGAAGGTGGAGAATTTATATTTTTGGTTTTTTATGTAGTATAGTAGAATGATTGGAAAATTATGAATAAATTTTATTGTTTATAAACTATAGTATTACATCAAAGTTAACTTCCTAATTTGATAATTTTACTGAAGTAATGAAATAATTTCATTACTTTTATAAGAAATAGACACTGAATTAATTGAGAATAAAGTGCAATACAATTACAAATTTCAGAAAACAAAACTAATAAAATGTATATATGTATGTACATCTATAAATATTTTAATGTATATATTTGGAGAGAGACTAATAAAAGTGTCATAAAATTCTAATATTCATTGCTTCTCATATAAGTACTCAATTTACCTTTAAAGCCAATTATAATAGTGCTTTTTTAAGAAACTCTACAATGAATACCCTCTGCATGTAGGAAATGATTACATCTCCTATTGTAAAGGATGATTTTTCTGAAGTACAAATACATAGACCTACAGACAAAGAGAAAGTTTATAGATTCAATTGTAACATTTTAGCCATGGTAAAGAGTAAATAACATTTGAGAAAAAACCGCATCTGTCCAGGTCAAAGAACTCTTCTCCTTCCTAGTGGACCTGAAATTCTTAATTGACTTGAGTTCCAAATAGAAAAATGGAAGAACAGATTCTCAGTTGATTCTTACCCAACAGAGATTTGTTATCTCTAAATTGTTAATTCATCATGAAAGGATTAGACCATGAAACCAAATTCCTAATTGTTGCCACTGATAGGAAATAACTTACTGAGTATTAATAAACAAAAATTGTAAGGGAAACATGGAAGTATTAAGAGGAAAATGTAAAAAACAAGAGACTTATCAAAGGTCTAGAATTCATTTTTGAGAGCTAAGAAAAAATATACCAGAGTTTAAGCTTCCATAAGAGGTGTTCTTCTCTGGTGACAGAGTTTAATTAATTCTTTCAGGTAATCCATTGGGCATATTTGTGGAAGACCCCCAAAACAGTTAAAATAGTAATTTCTTTTAAAAAAGGTAAAAATATGACTTGTAAGCAAATATAAATTAAACATGTGTTAAGGAGTTAATTTGTATCATTTTTAATAAGGGATACAGTAGAATGTTAGTTCATGATGGATTCAAATAATTCACTTGAGGATAAACTATTTAGTGATACAGCAAACAGGCTTTTCATGGATTTGATTCTCAATTTAATGCTATTTCTTTCATATCAATTAACATTTAAGCAGTCTGTAAAAATTTGACTAAAATAAAATTTTAAAAATATTTAGAGACCTAATATATAATGAATGTTGATGTATTTAACTTTGTTATATATTTCTGTCATTATTTGAGTAAGAACTGAATATGACTTTTGAAAATGGTTGTGATACAAATAAAACCTGAATTTATTTTACTTTTGGTAAATGAACACATGAATTTGATAAGAGAAAGCATGAAATACAAACTTTAAAATGATTTAATATTGTAATATGTGATATTTTAAAAATTCTTATTTCTTATTTTTTACAGATGTGTGCAAATGGATGCTGTTGTTTGACAGAAGAAGAAAATAAGGGATATTGGAGTTTATGTATTCTCAGATGGCCTGGCAAAATGTATCTGGAAAATACAACCATCAAAAAACTGGGTGTTAACCTGAAGCTACTTATAAAGATGAAATTAATAGATACAGGTATTTATGTGTCATTTGACCAAAGAATATTACCTACTTATCATAAAGTTACAATGTACTAATAAGTCATAATTGAACATTTTTATAATACTTAATAATAATCCTTTTAATTTAAAATGATTGGATTCATATATCAAACACATACATGTATATTTAGTATATATTACATAATATATATTATATTACGTGTAACAATATTACCTCAAGAGAGGAAGAGAAAATAAACTTACCCAGGGGCAATTTTGCTATATCACACTAGAATTAAGTTAGTATCTGTGGTAGATTAAATCTGTGGTAAATTATGAAATGTTAAGGTATATCTGGTAAATCCCAGATCAAGTATTAAGAAAATAACTCAAATAATACAGTAAAAATAGCATTACAGGTAATAAAAAATTAGCCTAGAAAATATTTACTTAACACAAAGGGAAATAGTATCAGAAGAATAGAGGTATAAAAAAGACATGACACATACAGAAAACAAAAAGGAAAATGGCAGACAGAAATCCAACTGTATCAGTAACAACATTAAAATCAAATGGTTTAAAAAATTAAAAAATTAAAAAAAAAAATAATATGGTTTAAAAATCCAATCAAATGTCAGAGATTTTCAGGCTAGATAATTTCTGAACACAGACAAGTATATGCCATGTATAAGAGACATGTTCTACAATTAAATATACAAATAGGGTGAAAGTAAAAGGATGAAAAAAGACATACCATTCAAACAGCAATCATAGAAAGCTGGAGTATCTATAATAATCAGACAAAATAGACTTTAAAAGGAAACCAACAATATTTATAATGATAAAAGAGTCAATCCCCCAGGTGATGTAGCAATTACCAACATATATGCACCTAACAACAGAGACTCAAAATACATGAAACAAAAACTGACAGAATTAAAGAGAGAAAGAGTCAATTCAACAATAACAGTTGGAGACTCCAATACTCTATTTTCAGAAGTGGATATAACATTAGGCAAAAATGAACAATTATATACGAGATTTGAATAATACTATACATCAACTAAAACTAGCAGATACGCATAGAACATTCCATTCAACAATAGCAGAATAATATTCTTCTCAAATGCTCATGGAACATTTTTTCAAGATAGGTCATACACTAATACAAGGTGTGATATATTTTTAAAAAGTGAAATAGTAAAATGTGTTTGCAACTATAGTGGAATGAGAATAAATAGCTGTAAATGCCTATGATAGAAAACAAGGAAGATCTCAGTCAATATCCTAACCATCACTTTCACACATGGAAGGGATAAAATTAAACATAAAGCAAGCCAAAGGAAAGAAATCATAAACTGTCGGTGAAATTAAATAGAACATAGGTAAACAATAGAAAAATCAACAAAAGTAAAAGTCTATACTTTGAGAGGATTAACAAAATAAATAGACCTTATGTATACTATAAAAAAACAAAAAACAGAGGAAAGAATCAAATTACCAAAATCCAGAATGAGAGAAAGGACATCATTACTGAAATTACAGAAAGGAAAAGGATTATAACAAAATAGTATGAACAGGTGTATATCCAAAAATCTAGGTACCTATGATAAGATGGGGTAATTCCTTGAAAAATAAAAACTATTGAAAATGACTTGAGAAGAAATAGAAAACTTGAATAGATCTATTACAAGTAAAAAAGAAGAATCCAGGTTAACAACTCAACAAATAAATAAAAATTGATACTAAAAAGTGGCCACACACAATAATAGCACAACAAAGCCAACCACATATGCAAAGGATTATACACTGTGACCATGTGGGATTTATCACAAGAATTCAGGATTGTTTAACATTCTAAACTCAATTGGTATAATATACCACATCAGTAGAATAAATAGAGAAAAAAAGAGAACAAATGATGATTCCAGTAGATGCAGGTGGTAAAAAGGTATCCAATAGCCGCTCTTCATGGTAAAAACAATCAGCAAATGAGGAAAAAAACATAAGCAACATTCTATTTAATGATGGAAGAATCGAAATGCAAATAAAAACAAGATAACTTTTATATCCACTAGTAATATGATCAAGAATATTAATTAAAAGTATAGGCCATGGTGAGGATTTAGAGAAATTGGAAGCCTCACACATAGCTTGTGGAATAAAATTAAGTATGCAGTTGCTTTGAGAAAATGTCTGTCCCTCAAAAGTTTAATCATCAATTTCCCATATAAACCAGCAACTCCATTTGTAATATATACTTAAGAAAAATGAACATATATGTCCACATGAAAACTACATGAGTATTTGCAAAGTTTTATTCACAATAGTCAAAAAATTTTTTAAACTGAAATGTTCATCAACTGTTGATGAATGGATAAATAAAATGCACTATATTCATACAATGCAATATTATTCAGCTATAAAAAAGGAATGGATTAGTAATACATTCCACAACATGGATGAACCTTGAAAGCCTTATGCTATGGGAAAGCAGGCAGTCACAAATGACACATGCAATAGAACCCAATAAATATTTATTTCATGAAACAATGCTTTTTCAGGACTTTTTAAATTAAAAACACTATCCTATATTTGTGACATGACTGCATTGTTTTCTGACTTTGTGTTTCTTTAATGTAATATTTCTTTGATATCCAGAAAAATCTTAGAATTTTTGCAGTTAAAATTATCAATAATTTTATAGCTTTTTGACCTTATCTCATAATTAATACTAAAATGGAGATAACAAAATTTGCAAATGTAAGAACTTCATGTAAAAAAGTGTTTATACCAGTCACAATCTAGAAATTATTGCAATGTATATCACCTACTGTAAAAGCAAAATATATGCAAAATCCCAGAATTAACTTTCAAAAAATGTTTTGTTCTCTATAAAAACTTAATTACACTATTAACTTCAATTAAAGATAGAAAATAATAGATCTTCTGAACACATTGAAATGTAGTCCATGAATTTAGATATTATGCTTTACCTTAGCCAAGGATCTCTTCCCAAGTTAAATCACACATTCAGTACTATACCTAAAACATTGCATGTCATTTTAGAAACTTGTTCAACGTGCTCAAAAAGCTGTATAAAAAACATTTTATCAATAGCTAAGTCATCTTTGAAAAGGAAGAGTAATGGGGTGGGACTTCATGTGCCATCTGGTATGACAATTACAAAACCCATATGGTGCCATTGTAAAAACAAACAGTTGGCCAACAGGGAGCTTTAAGAACAGCCCATGTACATACAGGCTCTTGACAGGTGAGAAATTGGCCCATCCCTTAATGGGAATACACAGGATGCTTTAGTAAATGGTATTGGGTGAGTAGCTCACTATGACCCCATAGATGGAACTGGATTACAACCTTACACTTTAGAAAGAGACTCTGAAAGTGTTCAGAGATATAAAATTAAAAGTCATAATTACAATGTAACTGAAAGAAATGTAGGAAAAAATTTTTGTGGTTCGGGATGGAGAAATTTTAAAACCAAACCCACAATGTACAATTTATAAAGCAAATAATGATAGTACTGTAAGAATATTGGATTTAAGAATTTCTTTCAAATGAAAAACTAACAATAGCAACAATAACAATAATAATGTTAACAGTTGATTATCAATCATAAGCATTTTTTTATTGGAATGTAAGTGTAGCTTAAAGTGCATAATGAAGAGAAATATTTTACAGAGGTTTGAGTATTATCACATTTATGTTCTGAAATGTTCAGAAGCCATTTCTGAGAATTTGAAAAACCTTAATGGGGAAAAAATCTCACCAGCCATATTATCACTAAGGAGTTAGGGTAGATTTTGTTAAGTATCGGATTCCAAGTTCTCAAGACCAGACCCAGATTATGAAGTGTGTATGGCTCCAACCCATTTATGAATCTTTAAATTTATGCCCAAGTCACCAATCCCTACTTTCTACTAGAAATGTCGTAAAAAAATGTAATCTGTTTGTTCATACACTTATCAAACCTTTGTTGACTACTCTCTAATTGGAAAACCTTGTTCAAAATGTTGTGGAAATGAGACCTGGTAACTGTCCCCAGGTAGTGTATCACATATAGGTAAATTAATATTCTTCTCAGAGCACATCTAATGCTTATTCCATTTCACTTAGAAAGCAAATATCTTTTAAAATTACTAACATAACCACTATTTTCACTTT
Organism: Smutsia gigantea; assembly: GCA_032199065.1. NCBI lineage: Eukaryota > Metazoa > Chordata > Mammalia > Pholidota > Manidae > Smutsia > Smutsia gigantea. Next base: position 231,576 of record JAVSCE010010417.1, read on the forward strand.
CTAAACAAACAAATAGTCTGTATTACAGTGATGAATTTTCTAGCTTTCTTTCTGAAAACTTTAAACTTGTTTCCTTTATGGGCTGTTTTAGGAGTTTCACATTTTCCATGTAATGCTAAATATAACTAAAACACTATTTTTCAGTTATAAGCAAGAATTCTATTTCAAAGTGTAAAATCTAAAAATCCAGATAAAATCACAAATAGTTTCAAAACCTATTTCTGTAGAGTCAGGAGGCTTGTTTAAATATAGTTTTATGTGAATTTTCCACAGAAATATATTTTGATCAGGGTTTTTAAAAATTATTTCTGAATGAGGAAGTCTAATGATTATAATTTCTAAGACTATTGTATTTTCTGCTATGACATCAGTGACATTTTTATTAAGAAGCTGAATTTCTTGTTTTATCTTTATTTTTAATTTTGGGGGTACTATGCAAACTTTTCTGCCTCCCAGGCAAGTTTTTGTGCTACATTTACCTTTCAGGGGAAAAAATAGAAACTGCATGTAAAACTGTGTGTGTGTGTGTGTGTGTGTGTGTGTGTGTGTGTGTGTGTGTGTGTGTGTGTGTGTGTGTGTGTGTGTGGTTAGTCTTGATAACACTAAACCACATTTCTTTAGTGGCTGGATCACTTTGACAATTGCATTTATATGCATTGATTTTTTTTTCTGTTTATTGTGCCCTGAAAAGTGAGATAATCCTGCTAAGCTTTATAGTAACATGGTATAGAGGCCATTACTTAATTCATTTAAACAATTCTAAAGTAGATATTGTAGTATCTATATGCATGCCAAAAATTAATTATAATAAACTTCATTAAAGGAAACACTTTTGTATAGTTAAATTTTAATTATAATAAGAGTTGAAACTTAGCTAATGTATACATGATCATCTCTCGCATATCTTTTTTTTTCTTTTGGGTGCAAACTAATGCATGTATCATGCATATAAAGTCAAAGTTTGACTATATCATAGATTTAGGCTCTTTGACTTTTCATGCTTTAGTTTCATATGTCAAACATTAAAAATGTTGTTGTGCATGTTATATGATTTTGTGTTACCTGGGCCAGATTTTCATTTTACTTCATAATATCTAAATAGCTTTTTATAGGTCTAACCTTTTTACATTGCTTTTCAAATTATCTTCTAAGACTTGGAATTTCATGGAGCTGTTTATAAGAACCTTTAAAATGACCTTTCTCTTGAGCACACCTCAGTTTTAAGATACATCTGGTAATTATATAGTCAAATAATATTAATGGAGCATTCACTGTATATAAGGCATTTGGATCATAATCTTAGGACTCAGGGTAATAAGTAGAAAAATATATTTAGTTTCTTCCATACCTAGATTATATTCCATTAAAAACCTAAATCAAATGAAAAAAACTATTAAGTCACCATGTTTAAAAAAGACCATATCTTTAAAGATTTTCTTGCTTTTTTCTGCTTTGTCCTTTCAATCATGTTATTCACCTGTTTCAAATTTTAGTACAATTGAAATTGATTTATTTAATAATTAAGTTACTAATACATTTATGAAGTCTTTTAGTATAATTTATTTTCTATGAAATTAAAAGAACATTTAAGAATTATAAATAATTTATGTGTGACACTAATTTTGTTGGCTTTTTTAAAACAAAATTGATATACTTGCCACTGAATAGCTTTCAACTTAATAGCAATTTATCTTAACACTGGGTATCCATATAAGCACGTACAATTAAAACAAAATTGATATACTTGCCACTGAATAGACTTCAACTTAATAGCAATTTATCTTAACACTGGGTACCCATATAAACACGTATATCAACATTCACATGCATATTATTAATTATAACAAAATGCTTGACATCTAGTGCATGACTGTATGAAAAGGGGTGTGTGCATTAGTACACTGGAGAAACTTATTTTAGGTTCATAGTTTTCAAAGGGGTGGTTTTGCATTCCTGGGATATTTTGGAAATTTCTAGGGTCATTCTAATATTCACTATAATTGGCTGAAACAGCTGGCATTTTAGCAGGTGAATGTAGATTATGAATGTTATAAATCCTTTAATGCACGGAATTGTTCCATGGCACACAAAAAAAATGTTCCATAGTTTGTACAATTTCCAAAGCCCCAACACACCTTAATGTGGATAAAAAAGCTTTTTATACATATCTAAGCCAGTATCTTTACTTCATTTTACATACTGACAAAAAGTTTTTCAAAATTTTAATAATCACTGGTTTTTGCCTCAATGAAATTTCCATGTTAATCAAGGAAAATTTGTTGATTCAGACATTTATTAGAATGTGTTAACCATATTGGAAAATTATCATCCTACTTGAATTTCTAATGCCAAATTACTATGATCAATCTCTGTTTTTAGGTACCACACCTGTGTTAATTCTGTGTGTCACACAGGTGATAACTTAGTTAGCTGCCATTGAATATTACTTTTACACCCCAGAAAATCTATGAGATTGCAACTGCATTTTGCCTCATGTCAATTAAATAGCAAATTCAAAGTTGTTCCCATCATTTGGTTTTAGTCCATTCTATATATTTCACTGAATAGTGATTGCATACCCCAGTTGAGTTGACCTAACGTATGTACTATAAAGGAAACTCAATGAATCTATAGGACAGCCACACAAGAAAGGAAAAAAAACAAAGATTTCTGTCTCTGAAAGGATAAAAATTAGTGTAGTTTCTGGGATGCAGTAAATAATGGACTATTTCTTATTGTGTTCTTCTAAGATCAAATTCCTCTGAGATTGATTGCTACAGACTGAAGAAGGTGGGGACTATTAATTGACCACCAAGTTAAACTATGAGCAATGGAGCAAGGAGAATCACCCCCCAAAAAATTGAAGAGTCATTACCAGAAGAGAGATCCTAGGCAGGCAAAAACAACTAATGGCCCTATTTTGCACGACAATTTAAAAATTCAAAAGAGTTGAGGACAATTTAAATACTTAGTCATTATAGTCATTATAGACTAAATCAACAATAAAAATAAAATCAAGATAAACATGACATTGTAGAAGTGAAATTCACTGGAAGACTTTAGAAATCTTCCAGAGTTCAGAGGAATGGGGAAACCAAATTGGTCAGTATTAGTATAAAGAACAGAAATGCAAACATAATGGAGAACCCATCAGCAAAAAAGTTCTTCAAGTGCAAACAACAAACTCTTTTTTATTTTTTTCCACCCATTAATGGAAATAGCATCTATTCCCAATATAACTAATCTCTCCACCTGCGTTCTAGGTCCAATCTTACTGACTTTTCAAGGATCGCCTTGTATTTATCAAATATCTCTTTCAGCATGGTATGTGTAAATACTTTGTATATATAGGATCTATCTTCTCAATATTTAAACACAATCAATTTAAACCCTACCAAATGTTAAAATGTAAAGCTAGAGCCATTCTAAAGAATATTCATGTGGATTAATGAAGCAGAAATTTTAGTCAGTCAGAAGTATGTGTATGTATATGTGTCTATGTCTGTGTTTGCAGTTATTTTATGAGACTTGTAGAATTTCAACTAGTGGGAAAATGGCAGAATATTATAAGGGTAGTGTCACAATCAGTTAGACACTTGGAATATTAAACTTACACCAAAATTAATTTCAGACAAAATAAAAATTATACAGTTTAAATATATAGGTGAATAAGTAAATATGTAAATGAAACCACACCAACACACTTAAATGAGAGAGCTTTTGTTATATAGCTGTAGTTGGCTTTAAGGACTGCTTTAAGTATGATGTCAAAGAAAACTCTAAGGAAAATTTTAATTGAAATTGCTCAATATGTTTTAAATGCTTTATATAGCCAAATGTCATGAAAAAAAAGTGGCAATTAGAAAATATTTGCCCAAGGATTGAAAAGTATGACCATAATTGAGAGATGATTTTCTATGCTTATTTGCCTATTGTCAACTCTAGCCAAGCCCTTATATTAAAACAAGAAATAACTTTGGAGGAATCACTACTCTAAAATTATAGATACATGGATTTATGTATAATCACCTTCATATATCATACTATCAAATACATTTCTATTGATATTTTAAGTGATTTTTCCATTGATATTTTTATTGCTGTAAATTGATGTGAGATTGATATTTTAAAATGGTAATCTCATAATAAAAACCTAAGGAAAGTCTTATATAAATACAAAAAAATACTAATTATTTTCTAAAACAATTTATAGAATTTGTAAATTACAGAAATCATAATAAATTCTATAATAGTTTACTGGCACTGATAAAAATATGTATATATTTATATATAATAGGCAAACTTAAAATATAATTGGCCAAACTCTAGAAATACTAGAGGGATACATAGAAGTTGCAAGTTCAAGTTCCTAAGTAAACAAAACAAAACAAACAAAGAAAACCCAGAATTTTATTCAGCACAAGAATCCTGCCAAGGATAAAGGGAAAAGCTGCAGAAATGAATTGAAGGTGTGTGGTGGAGTCTACATAAAAGTGGATATAAAACTGAGGAATCCTGAAATCGTGATTATATATTTTATACCAAAAATCGTGATTATATATTTTATACCAACAAACGAAAAACAAACAGGAAGGGGAACATTAGGATGAATTGTGGGTGTATCAATTTTCTTAGTTTTCTTAAAAAGAACAGAACGAAAGAGGTGTTTAATTTGAAATTTGAAACAAAATCAACATAAATAATAAAACTAAGCTACAATGAACCAAAGTTATGAGAAAGAGAAAAATGTGAAGATATACAAATATTCTAATTTTCTGATCTAATAGCAATACATCAGTGGATAATCTCTGAAACTGTTCAGTCAAGAAATAGAAGGCCAGGTACATTATATAAATTTAAAAAGATGATCGAGTCTGCAAATACTGCAGATTTTAAGATATAAATCAATAACTCCACAGGTTAATTTACAAAACAAAGAAATCAAATGCAATGTACATAGCAAAACAGAAAACCAAAAGGATTTCCCTCTCTCACACACACCCTGATATCTGTAATTAATGTCTATTAAAATAGCTAAAGTATGAGATCTAAAACAAACCTAATTCTGTGTGGTTTAGAGTACTTAAAACAATTTTACTTAGAAAGGTTAAAAGAAATAGATTAGGGAAAAAATAACAGGTGCAAATTAAAACAAGGTGGGAACTACAAACTCTATTGCTACACATAATATCATTTGTAAAATTCACGACATGAAGTGTGAAAAGAAATATAAAGTAGTCTGTATTTAGCTTTATGTTGATGTACAAATAACACTTGCATTGGGTCATTGATGTCAGCTATTAATGTAGGTTTTAGAGAGTATTTAAGAATATGATCAAGTGAAAATATGAAAGGAAAATCATAGTAAAAATGGATAGCTTTTCCCAACCAGACTGGTAAGAATTAAAATGTTTTGTGATGCCCAGAGCTTTTCAGGGTTTGGGGAAACCAGTATTCTTCAAATCAGAGATGAAAATGCAAGTTGTCACTACTTTCCTAGGGAGCACTTTGGTAAGATCTATTAAAATTAAAAGTTATATTCCTTTTGAATAGGCCAGTCCTACAAGAGATTTACATATGGATGCTCTTTTTAGGAATCCATCAAAATATATTTATACAAGGACTTCCATTTCTATATAATTATTTGCATTAAATAGAACTTTTGAATATCTACAGTTTCTTCAGAACATAAAATATTGTGATATATTCATTCAGTGGAACATTTGCAACCTTTGAAAACAATATATGCTAACTTAGATTGATATCCAGGATATATCATTAAATGAAAAATGAAAAGTTCAGGGCATCATATATGACCAGGAAATGATCTTTTCTTTAAATTAAAAAAATAGAATATATAAATAAATATATATAGGTAGTAAGTAGATAGGTTGATGCAGAAATTTTAATGTTAACCAATAATGGAATGAACAAAACTTTGTAAATACTAAATATTTTAAAAATTTGACTATATTGTTTTAGAATTTGAAAAATCAAAAATAAGGACCAAGTGGAACAGTTTTTTAAATTAGAATATGTCAAATTATTAAAAGGTGAATGAAAAAAAATTCTCTCAAAGACTTAATATTCTCTTTAAAATTTAATAAAACAAACAGCAAATATACAAAACCCAAGAATCAAGCCAACTATCCCTCTGTGTCCCTCAATTTTCATCTCTGTTCTGGACTTTACCTAGATACTGAAGCTGACTTACTCCCAGTAGCTAAGTAGACCTCTGGATGTGTATAATAAATTTCTCAAATTCATCATCATCAAATGCATATTCCTAGTTCTACACAAAATTTCCTCCTGCCAAATCTTCCTCTTAGTAAAGGACACAACAGTCTCCAAACTGCTAAAATCTAGAAGGAAGGAGTCATTCTAAAGTAATGTCTTCTCCCATCTACTATAATTAATCTATTAATAAATACTGCAGTTTCTTTTCCCAAAATATATCCTGAAATGGCAAGTCCTCATAATCTGCAAGGTTCCAAGTTTCTTACGATTATCATATCTTTCTGGATCATTGCATCATTTCCTGGTTTATTGAGCTTTCATTGAATTAGAGATTAATTTAGAAGGAATTAATGATAGACCTTTATATTCTCACATAGGCTATCTTTTCCATTTAGAAAAGCTTTTCTTTTTTTTTAAATTTTGATGGAATAGCAAATAGTATTATAACTAAAAATGGGATGGTTGAGGCACACAACTACATAATTATCTTGGCAATATATATAGGTCACCATGTAATTTACCATCCCAACTCACATACTTTCCAAAGTGAATGAATACTATTAATAATTCATCTACAAAATATGATTAAGCAGGGCATGGCATGGGCAGATTTATGTGCCATGTCATAATTGTTTAGAGTTTACCAAGGTTTTGGGGGGATGGGTAGGGAAAGTGAGAAGGTATTGAAGGAAAATAACTGTTCTGTCACTATTTTAGGTAAACATATGTACATACGATATGGCTGGCAACGGACTTACTCTTCCAAAAATGAATGCACTTAATCCTCTTTTGTGAAATAGATGTACTACTGATAATTTTACAGATAACAAAATGAGTGCACAGAGGAACTTATTTACAAAATAAATTAGAGGAGAAGAATTGGAACCAAGATTTCTGCTCTAAGGCTTTGAATATATCAAAGTATCAAGTACATTGCCTGCCATTAACAATCTCAGTGATCCTTGGCAAATTGCATTAAATGGCTAAGTTTTTCACAAATACTAGAAGGTTTGAAGTAATTGACCTTTAGCATTCTTGCTGGCACCAAACACCTACCATCATTTAAATTTATGAGAGTAATAACTTAGGTTCAGTAGGTTAATTGTCATTAATAATAACAAGCAAAGTGATACGACATTGCTCTTCTCAACTCATTGACATATTTATATGAGTATCTTTAAGTGCCCTTTGAACAGTTGGCAAAGGATATTTGAAAATCATACTACTTTACTTTGGACTAAAATTATCAGTATGATTTAGGTTTATTTCTCACCAAATGCTTTCTTTTACTTAAGTTTAATATGTATGTATACATAATATTCAAAGGAATAAATGTGGTTTTATAATGTATAATCATATTAAAATGTCATTTTATAATCCACATTACCTAAGGTGGTGCTTAGCATATGGAGAAGATCCAAGAATGTTTATTCAATACATCTAATAAATACCTAAGGTACCGAAAAGATTGTGTGTGTGTGTGTGTGTGTGTGTGTGTGTGTGTGTGTGTGTGTGTATAAAATAAAGAAAATACAGTTGAAAGCAATGCCTCTCTAACACCAGAGAAATATCCTTTGTAGTTGGCCAGTCTGGCTCTTATCATTAAACCTGCAAGTATTTCAAATACATTTACATGAAACACAGACTATATTTCAAAGTTATCTGGAAATAGAGAAAACTACATTAAAAACTAGAAAATTGAATAAATTGAAATTACCTTAGGAATTAATTTTGTACATATGCTAATAAGCAGTCTTGTTAGGATTTTAAAAATCATCCAAAACTCTATACTTAAAATTTTTTAAATAATGGATCCATGGTTTGTATTCATATGCTCAAGGTTATAGATATTAAAAATTCAAATAAAAATAACTTAAAAATAATTATATTCATCTATATCAGATAAATATTACATTGAGTGAAAAATAAATTGAGTTAAAAATATTAATCTGTATCTTAAATGATAATTACATTGAGTGAAAAACTGAGTTTGAGCCATCTGTTACATAATGATTGTATATACACACACACACAGAGCATATATTATACCACTCCTTCCTCATCATCCCATCGTTTAAGATTAGGTTAATTTCCTCTTTTAAGAATTCCCAGAGTATTTGTACTTAATCCAGAGGCAGAAATTATTACATTCTAATCCTTACCACACCCCGCAGATTCTAAGTGTCTTTTCAGCACCTCCTTTCTTTATACAATCATTATGCATTGAGCAGATTTTCATGGGTCCCCTCTGTATGCCAGGCAGTAGCACACACTAGCATATATGCCTGATGATATTGATAAAATGTGAGTAAGACATCCATTGTTCCTGCCTCTAGAGCTACACTGTAGGCTACTGAGGAACTGAGGTACTCAGGTATTTGCAGTAAAACCTTAGTGTTATCCTAGGGTATGAACAGGAGGGTGTCTCCCTTGAGGTAAAGCTAGAGATCAATTCATTTACATCAATGCCAGTCATATAGCAAACGCAAATATATGTTTACGGAATGACTATGGGAAGGAATGAATTACTACTCTCAATAGAACCTATTATTCATTAAAAACCCATTTTTCGTAGGCAGGAAATTAGGTATTTTAAATGTTTTGTGTCCATAGCTGCCTATCGGTAGTGACTCTCGCAGCTAGGAATGCCTGGGCCACTCCCCTCTCCGCCCGGATGCGTGGCACGCTCGCCTGGCTGTGCCTCTGCTCGCCCCCCTGGGCACTGGCCCAACCAGAGCCTCCGCTGGGCCGAGCTGCCCTGGGCTGCTTTTTAGGATTCAAGACCCACTTCGGCAGCAGCCGTCAGGGAACTTTGAAACACGTTTTATTACCATTGACTCGGGAGTGTACGTGGCCCTTGGAGTTCCGCCTCTATAGGGGTGGAGGGTGGGGAGCCCAGGGTTTCATGGATTCACTCTGTTGGTGAGTTTAAAACGTAAGAGTGGGAATTAAATAAAGCACAGGAGGGGAAAGGCAGGGCCACACCAAAGTCAGTCACCTAGGTTACCCAGGACTTTCTAAAAAGGGGATCTTCATGGGCAGGGCCCCTGGCTCTTATCTGTTGTGTAGCAAGTGTTTATTCCGGAATGAATCTTTGAGATGGGTCTTGCCTTGGCAATCAAATGTTTCATGTGAGGCACTTAGTTTACAATAAAAAAAGCTAAAATCCTCTCACGTACACACACCCTGTCATTCTGCCTCAGCCAGGATAATGATGCTGCTCTAGGTTGTGGCAGAACCTGTATTTGAGTCTAGTCTGTCTGCTGCCAAAGTTCTTTTCACTGAGCATACTGCACAAGTAAAATTGTTTCGTCAAGTATGGACACTTTCGATAAGTGTGTAAGAATATTTTAAAAGGGCACCCCACAACCTTTATTAATTCCTTGTCCTGTATATTTAAGTGAATATGTGATAAATATTTAACTGTGTTAAATTAAATGATTAATTGGGTTTTTCGTGTTTGCATGTTTCAGATGCAGCTATTCTCTTGGTTGCCTTGAGAGGTTCCGTGTTCTCAGTAATGAATCTTGCTTAGGAAACCAGAGCGCATCAGTGCGTGGCCTCTGCCTGGTCCATCTGCATAATTCCAACGGTCACTGTCAACAAAGATATGGAAGAAACATCTCTGAAATAGGAACTGACGATCCTCAATCTCTGCCTTGCAAAAATGGAGCGACCAGTACACACTTAAGTGGCTATTTCTTCTGCAGAGGTGTCCCAGGATTTACAGGCAAGTAGTTCCTGAGAAATCAAATTCTCTGTGGTTAATGTTGTTAATCCATTTATTCAACATATTGTAGCCTGCTTTCTCATTTGGCAAAGTAAAAATATCTTCACTTGAAATAGTGGGATTGCTTCTTGGGCAATTACATTGCTGACGACTCAGCTTTGGCTCATGCAAATAAGGCTGATAAGCCCACTCTGAACCACTGAGAATACGATGTCTATGTCAAAGGCCTTAAGAGAAAATCAGGCAGCCATAACCTCACAGTGATTTTGCCTGAACAGCTTCAGCGCTGCCCTCCAACCTCCTCTTTGGCTGCCTAAGCCCACTGAGCTTTCTTAGTTTAAAAATAAAACTTGACTTCAGTATTTTAAACATCAGTTTAATGCCCAACATTAATAAGATTGAAACAAAATAACATAAAATTACACACATGCTGTATGCTTTGTAAAGTCACAGTGGCTGTGTAGTAATAAGGCAGCTTTGGTATAAAATAGAAGAAATTAGGCATTGGGATTTGTGTTATTTGACATTTATGCTTGCTCCTACATCGAAGTGATTGTTCTTAATAATTTCAAAACTTTATTATAATTGCTTTATAAGAAGCAGTATGGAGACCACACAGGAAGAAAATAATATTGTCCCTTTTCAATCGTGCCTAACTTTAAGTAAAATAATGAAAAAGAATTCATGTAGTTTGATATCCAATTTCACTAAGTAGACCCAAAACTAAGTTATTTTGATTTCCATCTTAAAATGAGAAATAGTTTCCCTATTTGATATTTAAGGTAATATGCGGAAAGTTTTGGAGGCAGTTTAAAAAGATAAATTCCAAAAAATGGAGATGGTGATATCATTGGAATAAAGGTATGGCCATCCAGATGAGCACCTTAATGACGAAAATATATTTGAGTGTGCGAGTTCTGGCAAGATTGTTAAAATGTTGGTCCCGTTATTTTACATTTCATATTCAAACATGTTCGTAAAAATAAAATAGCATAAAATGTGCTCACGTTGTTGAAATATAGGTATCTGCCATAGAAAGTAAACATACATATATATATATACACACTAGTGTTTGTAAGATATTCCCCAAAATATTCAGTTAAAACATAATGTTAAGCAATACTTAACCATAAAATAATGAAAGGTCAACTTTTCTTAATACCATTACTAAGAGAAAATGTAATTTGATATTTGCATAATCAGTGTATATATACACATATATGCATACATAATGAGCAATCTGTCATTTTATTTAGTGAGACTGTATGTTGGTTATACATTTTATGATTGTTGAATATGTATTTTGTATACATTTTTCATATAGTTAAAGCACACACACACATATATATAGTACTTTCCAGTGATAATATAGTAGAAAATTGGTTTGACTTACTTCCCAGCTGGGAATAAAATACATAATTCCTTTTACATTTCAAATTAAATCCCATGTAAGATTTACAAGCCTGTATTATCCGAAAGGCCTGTATCTTGCAGAAGTCTCTCTACTGAATTGTAAGGAACTCTGTGGGTTTCCTCTTTTCCAAATAGTCAGTTGTACTTCTAAAATCTCCACCTAGTAAACTGTAAAGGAACTGACAGCGTGATTTGTCCAACGATGCAGAGTCAATCCCATCGAAAGCAGAATATTTGGGGGCAGTTTAAAACTGCTGTCCCTCCTCCTTTTCCCCTCACCTCTCCTCTCCCTCTGGTTTTTCTCCAGCCATTTTCTCTCTCTTCACCTGGGTTCTTCCCCTCCCAGAATAATCTCTCCTCCTGCACCTGGTTTCTCTTCCCTTCAGCTGGTTTACTTCGTAAAGCATTGAAACACCTTTCATATCAGGTGCAACCACCTTTTTCTTGATTCCCATATTCTTTTGGGGGTGTTTAGCCTTACAAAAAAGCATCTAGGTTAAATGCTTTCTCTCTCTCTAGCCCAGAGGATCACAAACTAGTGTCCTTGACAGTCACCTGGAGGTTTTGTTAAAATTCGGTTTGCAGCACCGCCTCTGGTGTTTCTCATTGAGTTGTTCTAGGACCTGATCCGTCTTGATAATGCTCATGCTGCAGGTACATGAACCACACTTTGAGAACCACTCTTCTAGCCCATTAAATTATATTAATGAAAGGGCTGGTATGATACTAAAATCAAACTTCAAGTGTGTACTGCTCAGTCCAGCAGGAGCCAGTCTAGTCTAATCTAGAGACCGCTCCCCCCCCACCCCCCGCACCGTGGAATAAGAAGGCGATGCCATCATATGGCAAGGCTATACATTTGGGTGGATCCTATATGATTTAAATTTGATTCCAGTGCTATTATCAGAAATTCCCCCAGAGATTTTAGAATCTGGGAATAATTCCAATGGATTTTTTTGGTAGCCTTTTTGCAGTTTGCAATTCCCACGTGATCCATATCTATGCTATTTTAATGATGGATTCAAAATTTGATTTTTTAAAATTCATTTACTTCCCTAATCATTATTTTTAACATCCTCTTTCTAAAATTTTTTACAGTGAAAGTAATAGCTTTAAGCTCGTAAGTTAAAATCTTATGTAGAATGATCTTTGTTTTTATTTCAAATATTTTTGGTTTCTCTTGCCCCTTGCCTTGAGTAACCACATTTTCCTGTTCCTATCTTTATAATTGTCTTGGTAACTGGAAGAGGCTAGAAAGCTCTTCTTTGACCAGTGGGAGGAACCAAGTTATTTTACACAATGAGGCCCAGTTTTCCCCTATTTGGAAACGGCCTGAGTTCAGCCTCCTTGATACCCTGCCGTCTTCTCAATTGATTTCTATAGTGAGGGCTCCTGTCTTAAAGCAAACTCCTTGTCTGCCAGATATTCTGCTCTACTCCTTCTCTGTTTTTTATATTGTAAATTTGGCTTCAACAGCTCTGTGGTCTATTCTCCCAGATCCCAGCTTGGCTACCTTGCTTTTTAAGGTCTAAGCTACCTTGGCAAGAAAAACATTTTCAAATTCCATGCATTTAATTTTTTTCACAGAAATCCTTTTTCTTTCCTGTATCTGTTGACTTCTCCTGTAGAAACTCCTCCAGAGTATGTTTCAACCAAATGTGTCCTTCAGATGGAACCCAGGTCCCTTCAACACTCTCAGTTATTGATGCCTAATTACCACTGTTCTGATATATTAGCTTATTCTCAGATGTCATGCTCAGGATGAGATACTATAACCATGCTTGTATCTCAGGACTTTGGCAGTACAGGACATTGTGAGTCTGTCTGGGTGACAGAATTCCCTGGGATCCAAGGAAGCTCACTCATTCCTAATTGGCATTCTGTGAAGCCTGGAATGCAAAGGAAGAGCAAAGAACCTTAGGGATACGTTTTTCCTAATCAAGTCACTCATGTTTCATTTTAATTCTCTCAAAGCATCCTACAAGTCCCAAAGGAGCAGGAAAAAACGGGATTTACAAAGAGAAGCACACCGTCCTGCATTCCTAATTCCACTATGTCTAGTAAAGCAAAGATCCCATGTTTCTGAGAGTACCTCCTGCAGTGAGCATACTGCCCCAGGCTATGCCAGCCACTTGAGAACAGGACTCCTACTTTACCCTGGGTATTAAAGACTTGACACCATTGGCTGGCATTTACCCTCAGCTGCCTTCCGCATTCCTATCTCCCCACTTTAAATAGAAGCTGACCTAGCCTTCCTAATCATCAATTCTGTTATGACCTCACAAATGTTTTTACAGAAAACAAATTTGCAGCATAGTTCACTTTGTGTTCTGATCATTTAAGAACACACAAATATCAACCTTTTTTTAAATATCATATGACACTGATTTTATTTCATATATGATACTCAACTTATTTAACATATAACCGAAAGAAGGGAGTAGAAGCTATAGTATAAGCCTGGAGCTTATAGTCATCATTGTCTCCCAATTTTACTGTCACGGTGTTAGTCCTTCTTTAAAGAGATGTTTAATGTTTTAATTTAGTTGCTGAGCTCATGCCTTGAATCCACTCCACCGTTCCTTGAATCACCTATGCCAGTATGTTAAGGCTCTCATGGAGTTGTATGCATACCCCTTCTTTTCTTAAAAACTCCATCAACCTGTTGGGTGCCCAGGGTTTTGAGACATATTGTAGGACCAAAGTCAAACTCAGTTTCATCACTTTCCACCATATTCAGCCTGAACTAGTATAGACCTATAATCAAGGGAGGGACAGGATCCCACTGCTTCAGTGTCCTGTGAATTTGACTCATGAAAATGGGCCAGATCTCCCAAGCAAAATAGCTCTGATCTTTCTCTGGGTGTACAGGGCCGTTCTGCAGCACAGGACTACCATACCTGACTTCATAGACGTGAGTCCCAGAAGTGTTTCCCTTACTCTGTGTCAACTTCTACCCATTTCTATCATGGAAAGAACAACTTCCTCTATAGAAGATTTATTTTGGATTTAGTGTAGATAGATTTATAACCCTTTTTCCTATTTACATATAAATTTTGAATATCACTATATAAAGGTGAGATAGATGTATTTCCTCACTTTTAAAGGCTTCAAAGTATTTGCTTAAAAATGCATACCAAACTTGAAATTGAATTGCTAGGTCTAAGGAAATACATATGGATCTTTTTGTTTGTTTTTGTTTTGTACAACCAACTTGTGCTTCTTTATACATCCATCAGTGTGTTTTTAAAACATTCACCATACCAAGTATTGTTTTGATTTTTTTTTGCAAACATATGCAAGATTTGTATCTCATTTTGATTTTCATTTCTTGGAGTAATATAAAAATTTGGGTATTTACAATGTTAAATAGCTTCTATTTGAAATAACTTTTACCAGCTCTTTATGCTTTTTTTTAAGTTGAGAAGTGTTTCTTATTTATTTTTCACTGTTTTTTATAATTTAAAGACAGTTTCACTTATTTCCAGGGGGATAACTGTATTATCTGCAAATAAGGGTATTTTTTCTTATTTATTTGGTTTGATTTGTATTTTCTGATTAAACTAGCTATAGTTTTATACAATCGTTATTTTAAAGGAAACTATTGTTCATATATTTATAATTCTCCAGTTTTTTTCTGATCTTTATTTGATATTTTATACACTTAATGATAGAATTCCTTTCTTTAGCTTCACTAAACTTCATAAAGTCTTGCTGTTTGTAGTCTTTAATTTTTGTTTCTTTGTTAGCTCTTAGTTAATTTCTTGTTTTCTTTGGTATTTAATAATGGAAAGGTTGGGACTATAGATTTTACTCTAGGTACTGTTTAGCCTGTATTCTAGAAATCTTATAGGAAATTTTCTTATTCTCACTGTTTTCTAATTGTATCTATGTGTTAATATGGCATTTTAAGATAAATTTCTAAGTTACTTGGCATTTTTACAGTTTCACTGCATCATCAATATAGAATAGGGTCATCAATAATGGCTCTTGGTATTTTTTTTTTAATCACACACCAAGAAGCATGACTATTTTTTAAATAATTTTCCCACTTGTTGAGGATTACTAGTATCTTACCAGGAGGGCTAAAGGGAAAGGTGCTGAGAAAAATGCCTAAAATCAGGCATAAATTGTATTACAATTTGTTAGCAGTGAATGCACTGAGAGCAGGAGTAAAGCATGTTGGATTCATGATTTATCTGCTATTCCTGGCTTAACACATGATAATGCTTTTTAGGAATAGTGCTTTGACATTTGGAAGTAATATATATTGTCTGTGAATATTCTTTGAAACATTAAGGTTTACATATCAGGCTGGGAATAAGAATAATCTCAACAGACTTTTCAGAAAGAGATTTTTAGGTGCCATCTCATGAAATATATCCAAATACTTGAAAGCAGTGTTGAAGAACAAAAATGTTTCAGTCTGTATGCTACTCCCATGTAGTTTTGATATGTAACAAAATGTTAGAATCATTTCCTTATATTTCTTCATTGGTAAAAATATACATATAAACATAAATAAATGTATACATATATATCCAATAAATACATTAGGGGCTCTCAAAACAATTTTTTAAAATAAGTTCCAACTAATATTTCTAAAATTTGCCCATTTTTTGAACTATATTATTTAGTGTACATGCAAAAATCTTCAGTTTGTGTTATAATGCATATTCCTATTAGATAAACACATTTTCCCACTGAATACATACTTCTGGGATACTCTTTTGATATTACTTTTGCCTTTGTCTTTCATTTGGACATTTTAGTCCATTTATATTTAATATAAATGCTTTGTTCATGGATTTAAATATATCCCTACACTATTTGTTTCTATTTGCTTCATCTGTTGTATGTTTTATTTCCTCTTCTTTCTTGTGGATTAAGTATTTTGTCATTCCCTTTCTTTCCTCTATTAAGTTGATATTTACAGACACTTTTACTAATCCTTTAGCATTCACCCTACAGATGTAACATTTGTGATTAGTTTATCATATTTTAGTAAAAACTGGTACTTGTGTCACATTCCAGAGAATGAGCAAACTTTAAACAGTTCAACCACATTTTACCCCTCCAGATATGTACATTTTTTTGTATGTTAATCTTCACTACACAAAACATCATTTTATATAGCCAATAGTTATGTAGACTTACACACATTGTGCTCCTTTATTGCTATTTTTTCCTTCCACTATTTCCAAGCTTCCAACAGGTTTCTTTTACCATATGTATGATAATCATATTTAGCATAGCCCTTTAAATATTTCCCCTGTGATAAATTTTCCATTCTCTGTCTAAATATATTTTTATTTCATCATTACATTAAAAATATTTAATAGTAAGAGATCAGTAAATGAGTTAATTGAATGGAGTATAACTACAAACAAATATCTTGGCAGTAATGTATTGAAGGATGTATGTCTGATGATTTTATATATACACAAAAATACATTACATATGCGTGTATGTATCTATCATCTATATATTTATCTATTTCTCTATCATGTGATATAGTTGGCCCTGTAATGACTCCTATTTATCAGTTGGTATATTTTATTTTACAAAGCCTATCATGGCAGAGAATTTAACAGATGGATCAGACGTGAAATAACAAATATTTCACACAACCTATACCGCAACTTGGCTCACTCTAGATCTTTACATAAAAAATTCCCTCTTTTACTTCCGGGAAGATGGCGGTGTGAGCAGGGCGGCAGAAATCTCCTCCCAACACTATATTTATCTACGAAAACCCAGAAAATACATCTATTCCTAAAAGAGAGACGAGAATACACAGGAAAGTGCACAGCGTGCAGCTACACCCGAGAGGACTCGGCACCCCAAGAGGCGGGTAAGATACGGAGCCATGACCAGCGGGATCCGAGCCCTCCCCCACCCCAGCGAACCGGCAGGAGGAGAGGATTCAGAGCCGGGAGGGAGTGGAAGTACACCCCACGAAGTAGCCAGCCCCAGTGAGCTGCACGGGGAGCGCTGACCCACATTGCACAGTGCAGCGGAGATTGGAGAGACAGAGCGGCAGGATCTGAGCAGGGACCGTGCCAGGGTGCTTGCAGCCGGCTCCCGGGGAGGAAAAAAAAAACAAATGCGCGCTTTCTTCAGCGGTCTTAAAGAGACAGGAGCCCAGCGGAGGAGCCAGATCGCTCCAGGACACTCAGCCCAGCAGGCTGGGAGTACTGGGGAGTTTCAGACGCCTTAGCTTGCGACTGAGGAAGTGTAGCCATACTTAACACTTCTCACTGAGATCAACAGCCTCCTATTCATTCGCACCGCTGCCAGAGCGATAAAGGGCCCTGCGGAGCGGCACAGTCACAGCTGTGGAATAGTGGGGTAATAGCGCCACCTAGAGCATTCCCACAGAATCTACGACTGGTGGGCATTTTTTTTGTTCGTTTTGTTTTGTTTTTGTTTTTTCTTTTCTTTCTTTTTTCTTTCTTTCTTTCTTTTTTTTTCTCTTTTTTTTTCTTCTCTTTTTAAAGTCTTAAAGAGCCCAGCTGACATACGTGGCAACTATCAGTGACCAATTATATAGCCATGAAAAGACAGAGGAATATGGTTCAGACCAAAATCAACCAGACAACCCCAGAGAGGGAGTCTGAAGGGATGGAAATGCACAGTCTCCCTGAAAAAGAATTCAGAATAAAATTCATAACCATGCTGATGGACCTACAGAGAAATGTGCAAGAGCTGAGGGAGGAAGTGAGGGAACTGAGGAAAGACAATACAGAAATCAGACAAGCAATCGACGGGCTTAACAGCAGAATGGATGAGATGCAGAGACTGTTAATGGAATAGAAAACAGAGAACAGGAGTACAGAGCAGCTGAGGCAGAGAGAGATAAAAGGATTTCTAGAAATGAAAGAATATTAAGAGAACTGTGTGACCAATCAAACGGAACAATATTCGCATTATAGGAGTACCAGAGGAAGAAGAGAGAGAAAAGGGGATAGAAAGTGTCTTTGAAGAAATAATTGCTGAAAACTTTCCCTCGCTGGGGAAGGAAATAGTCTCGCAGTCCACCGAAGCTCATAGATCTCCCAACACAAGGGACCCAAGGAAGACAACACCAAGACACATAATAATTAAGATGGCAAAGATCAAAGATAAAGACAGGGTATTAAAGGCAGCTAGAGAGAGAAAAAAGATCACCTACAAAGGAAAACCCATCAGACTATCATCAGACTTCTCAACAGAAACCTTACAGGCCAGAAGAGAATGGCATGATATATTTAATGTTATGAAACAGAAGGGCCTCGAACCAAGAATATTGTATCCAGCACGATTATCATTTAAATAAGACAGAGGGATTAAACAATTTCCAGATAAACGAAAGTTGAGAGAGTTTGCCTCTCATAAACCACCACTACAGGATATCTTAAATGGACTGCTCTAGATGGAAGTACACCTAAGGCTAAAAAGATGTCACTACAGAAAAAAAAATCATAGCAAAGAAAGCAGACCATCCAAATACTAACTAAAGGCAAAGAATAAAACACCTATTATAGAAAGAATGGAGGAGGAGGAATAAGAAGGGAGAGAAATAAAGAAACATCAGACTGTGTTTACAATAACTTAACAAGAAAGTTAAGTTAGATTGTTAGATAGTAAAGAAGCAACCCTTGAACCCTTGGTAACCACGAATCTAAAGCCAGCAATGGCAATAAGTACATACCTATCAATAATCACCCTAAATGTAAATGGACTGAATGCACCAATCAAAAGACACAGAGTAACAGAATGGATAAAAAAGCAAGACCCATCTATATGCTGCCTACAAGAAACTCACCTCAAATCCAAAGATATACACAGACTAAAAGTGAAGGGATGGAAAAAGATATTTCATGCAAACAACAAAGAGAAAAAAGCAGGTGTTGCAGGACTTGTATCAGACAAAATAGACTTCAAAACAAAGAAAGTAGCAAAAGATAAAGAAGGACATTACATAATGATAAAGGGGTCAGTCCAACAAGAAGATATAACCATTATAAATATATATGCACCCAACACAGGAGCGCCAGCATATGTGAGACAAATACTAGCAGAATTAAAGGAGGAAATAGACAGCAATGCATTCATCTTAGGAGACTTCAACACACCACTCACTCCAGAGGACAGATCAACCAGACAGAAAATAAGTAAAGACACAGAGGCACTGAACAACACACTAGAACAGATGGACCTAACAGACATCTACAGAACTCTACACCCAAAAGCAACAGGATACACATTCTTCTCAAGTGCACATGGAACATTTTCCAGAATAGACCACATACTAGGCCACAAAAAGAACCTCAGTAATTTCAAAAATATTGAAATCCTACCAACCAACTTCTCAGATCACCAAGGTATAAAACTAGAAATAAATTTTAGAAAGAAATCAAAAGGCTCACAAATACATGGAGACTTAACAACACTCTCCTAATTAATCAATGGGTTAACGACCAAATCAAAACAGAAATCAAAGAATATATGGAGACTAATGACAACAACAACACAAAGCCACAACTTCTGTGGGACGCAGCAAAGGCAGTTCTAAGAGGAAAGTATATTGCAATCCAGGCCTATTTAAAGAAGGAAGAACATTCCCAAATGAATAGTCTAAAGACACAATTACTGAAATTGGAAAAAGAAGAACAAATGAGGCCCAAAGTCACCAGAAGGAGGGACATAATAAAGATTAGAGAAGAAATAAATAAAATTGAGAAGAATAAAACAATAGAAAAAATCAATAAAACCAAGAGCTGGTTCTTTGAAAAAATAAACAAAATAGATAAACCCCTAGCCAGACTCATTAAGAGAAAAAGAGAATCTACACACATAAACAGAATCAGAAATGAGAAAGGAAAAATCACAATGGACCCCACAGAAATACAAAGAATCATAAGAGAATATTATGAGAATCTATATGCTAACAAGCTGGAAAACATAGAAGAAATGGAAAACTTCTTAGAAAAATACAACCTTCCAAGACTGACCAAGCAAGAAACAGAAAAACTAAACAGACCAATCACCAGGACGAAATCGAATTGGTAATCAAAAAACTACCCAAGAACAAAACCCCTGGGCCTGATGGATTCACCTCTGAATTCTACCAGACATATAGAGAAGAAATAACACCGATTCTCCTTAAAGTTTTCCAAAAAATAGAAGAGGAGGGAATACTTCCATACTCATTCTATGAAGCCAGCATCACTCTAATACCAAAACCGGGCAAAGACCTCACCAAAAAAGAAAATTACAGACCAATATCCCTGATGAACGTAGATGCAAAAATACTCAACAAAATATTAGCAAACCGAATTCAAAAATACATCAAGAGGATCATACACCATGATCAAGTGGGATTCATCCCAGGGATGCAAGGATGGTACAACATTCGAAAATCCATCAACATCATCCACCACATCAACAAAAAGAAGAACAAAAACCACATGATCATCTCCATAGATGCTGAAAAGCATTTGACAAAATTCAGCATCCATTCCTGATTAAAACTCTCAACAAAATGGGTATAGACGGCAAGTACCTCAACATCATAAAGGCTATATATGACAAACCCACAGCTAACATCATACTTAACGGCGAGACGCTGAAAGCTTTTCATCTAAGATCGGGAACAAGACAGGGATGCCCACTCTCTCCACTGTTATTCAACATAGTACTGGAGGTCCTAGCCACAGCAATCAGACAAAACAAAGACATACAAGGCATCCAGATTGGTAAAGAAGAAGTCAAATTGTCACTATTTGCAGATGACATGATACTGTACAAAAAAAACCCTAAAGATTCCATTCCAAAACTACTAGAACTAATATCTGAATTCAGCAAATTTGCAGGATACAAAATTAACACACAGAAATCTGTTGCTTTCCTATACACTAATGATGAACTAACAGAAAGAGAAATCAGAAAAACAGTTCCGTTCACAATTGCATCAAAAAGAATAAAATACCTAGGAATAAACCTAACGAAGGAAGTGAAAGACCTGTACTCTGAAAACTACAAGACACTCCTAAGCGAAATTAAAGAGGACACTAACAAATGGAAATGCGTCCCATGCTCTTGGCTATGAAGAATAAATATTGTCAAAATGGCTATACTACCTAAAGCAATCTACAGATTCAGTGCAATCCCTATCAAACTACCAACAGCTTTCTTCAATGAACTGAAACAAATAATTCTAAAATTCATATGGAACCACAAAAGACACTGAATAGCCAAATCAATCCTGAGAAGGAGGAATAAAACAGGGGGAATTACACTCCCTGACTTCAAGCTCTACTACAAAGCCACAGTAATCAAGACAATTTGGTATTGGCACAAAAACAGACCCACAGACCAGTGGAACAGAATAGAAAATCCAAACATTAACCCAAACATATACAGTCAATTAATATTTGATAAAAGTGCCTTGGATATACAATGGAGAGATGACAGCCTCTTCAGCAGCTGGTGTTGGAAAAACTGGACAGCTACATGTAAGAGAATGAAACTGGACTACTGTCTAGCCCCATACACAAAGGTAAACTCAAGGTAGATCAAAGACCTGAATGTAAGTCATGAAACCATAAAACTCTTAGAAAAAAACATAGGCAAAAATCTCTTGGACATAAACACGAGCAACTTCTTCATGAACATATCTCCCTGGGCAAGGGAAACAAAAGCAAAAATGAACAAGTGGGACTATATCAAGCTGAAAAGCTTCTGTACAGCAAAGGACACCATCAGTAGAACAAAAAGACATCCTACAGTATGGGAGAATATATTCATAAAAAACGTATCTGATAAAGGGTTGACATCCAAAATATATAAAGAACTCATGCACCTTAACAAACAAAAAGCAAATAATCCAATTAAGAAATAGGCAGAGGACATGAATAGACACTTCTCCAAAGAAGAAATTCAGATGGCCAACAGGCACATGAAAAGATGCTCCACATCGCTAATCATCAGAGAAATGCAGATTAAAACCACAATGAGATATCACCTCACACCAGTGAGGATGGCCAACATCCAAAACACAAACAACAACAAATGTTGGCGAGGATGTGGAGAAAAGGGAACCCTCCTACACTGCTGGTGGGACTGCAAATTAGTTCAACCATTGTGGAAAGCAGTATGGAGGTTCCTCAAAAAACTCAAAATAGAAATACCATTTGACCCAGGAATTCCACTCCTAGGAATTTACCCTAAGAATGCAGCAGCCCAATTTGAAAAGGACAGATGCACCCCTATGTTTATTGCAGCACTATTTACAATAGCCAAGAAATGGAAGCAACCTAAGTGTCCATCAGTAGATGAATGGATAAAGAAGAGTGGTACATATACACAATGGAATATTATTCAGCCATAAGAAGAAATCAAATCCTACCATTTGCAACAACATGGATGGAGCTAGAGGGTATTATGCTCAGTGAAATAAGCCAAGCCGAAAAAGACAAGTATCAAATGATTTCACTCATATGTGGAGTATAAGAACAAAGAAAAAAACTGAAGGAACAAAACAGCAGCAGACTCACAGAACCCAAGAACGGACTAATAGTTACCAAAGGGAAAGGGACTGTGGAAAATGGGCGGGAAGGGAGGGATAAGAGGGAAAAAGGGGCATTAGGACTAGTAGATGTAATGTTGGGGGGCACGGGGAGGGCAGTACAACTCAGAGAAGACAAGTAGTGATTCTATAGCATCTCACTACGCTGATGGACAGTGACTGTAATGGGGTTGGTGGGGGGGACCTGATGAAGGGGTAGTTTAATAATCGTAATATTGCACATGTAATTGTAAGTTAATGATAATAAAATAAATTATATTAAGAAAAATCCCTCTTTACATAAGTTTGAGCTCATGTATACCAATTATGTTCTGAAAAACACAAAATGAGTGTGTATTCAAAATTTTATCAAATAAAAAATTCAAATGTTTTAAGATAATTATTCTGCCACAAAAAATTATCTTTAGTTATCAGTTAATACATATTTAATCATATTAATACTGTACTGCTCTAATAAGTGTCTGGTTGAAATACTGCTGAAATTAAAGGAATCATGATAGGGATTATATTTCTGTCTACTTTGATGCTTAGGCTTTGAGTTTAGTGAAGGCTGATCTAACCAAATAGAACATAGGACCTATAGAAACATATTTGAGAGGTAATATTAAAGAAAAGGCTGTGGGAAGAGGGGAGTTTTTCTTCAGTTTTTCTGGAAGAGTCTTACCTGTTCTTTGTGGGTTTATATAGAACCAAACAAAGATTAAATAGAAAATATGTGACTTTTAAAATGGCGAAGGAATTACAGCCTCACTGAAACTAGTGTTATTGGGACTAGATGCAGCTCTCTAGCTGGAGCACAACATATTTTCTTTCAGATTCTGATTTCATTCTAAATTGTAGTTTCCCCTAAACTCATTAAAATGCTAAACCTATACAAAACAATGTTAGCATAATTATAAAATAATTTACTAAATGTTGCATTTCAGGAAGAAAATGGTTATGTGAAGGAATTTAATTAGTGATCTGGCAACACAAAATATTCAACATTCGTTCTAATTGTAAGCATATTTGGGATTTTCTCCAAAAGAACTAGATTTCTAACGGTCAAGCATTTATATTAAAGTGTTGTAAAATAACCATCTTATAATAGGGACGATAAGCAGCTTTTCGTCAGAAATAGTACAAATTAACTATCCAAGTATTCATCTTATATATGAGATACTCGTATTGATATATTTACCATTTGTGCTGAGCTCAGTTGTACACATTTGTGGTGAGTATATTTGCGGTGTGTTCCAAAGCAAATGTAGTAAAAATATAAACAAAACATTACCCACTCTCACCTAAAGTAGCTGAAGGAGAAAATGGTTTTGGTCCTGTTTCAGCTAGAGACAATAATCTCTGTAAAGCACTTTACTTCTTTTTTAGTTTTCCTATTATATAGGTTGATAATCTGTTTTCCCTTTGTCTATTTACCCCACATTACTGTCATGAGAAATACTGACTTTATCTTGAGTTTCATGAGAATCCTGCATATTAATGGAAGGCGGTAATATTACTTTAGCATAAGACTCCTTTAGCCATCCCAGGCTTTTTATTTCATTTTCTCGAATTTTCCCACTGAAGTTGAAAAACTATCAACAAACCAGTAACCATCCAAACAACAAAAAACCCAAATACAAAACCTCATTAGCTATTTTTAAATCACATCAAATATCATGAAGCCCAAGACCACAGAGAATTAAAAAATGTGGGCCCTAATTCAGTGTGAAGCATAAATAGGTAACATGTTATTGATCATTTATTTTGGCATTTTTCTTTTCTTTTCATTCAAAGTATTTTCGGTTCTTGCAAAGGAAGAATTATTATTACTCATTAGATCAAGGTTTTTATTTTCATTTCAATGGTGTCTTGCCAATGCATGGATTCAGTGTGACCAAAGAAATGACAGTAGAACGTTCTTGGGGTGAAAAGATTATACCCAACTTTATTTCCATGGTGGCAGGTCAATCACCAGAATCCAGTCCACTTAGAGCAAGTCTGCATGCAGCAAGCAGGTCTCTGCCTCTGGGCCTCTCTGCCCCCACAGCTGTCTCGATCTCTGTCCTCGGCACTGCCACCTCTCCAGCCTCTGCTCTGCTCTCCTGCAGCCTTGCATCTGTGCCACCATGTCGCCCAGAGCACTGGGCAGAGCTCTTTATATAAAGTCAATAATGATGTATTGCCCATGCATGTGTAGTGAGCTAGCCAACCAGGGCCAGGAGAGAATCCTGGGCATGGGAACCTTCACTTTATTCACAAGCAGCTTTTAAGTACTGAAGTTCTGAAGATATATGTATATTACCATGGGTTTCTGGGTCCTAATTTTTAATTCAAAATATGTGGAAGTTCTTTATTTTTGAATTCAATCAAGAATCTGTCTTTGTGGGTAGTCAATAATTTTGTCTGAAGGATTAGAGAATGATTTGAGCTGAGCCTTGAAGGTTGAATGGGATAAAAGTGAATTTTTAAAAGGTCCTGTGAAATGTAAAGTACCCATAAATAAGAAACAACATGGAAATGTCTACATCTGGCAGATATTGAGATAATATGTGAGGGCCAACATATTAGTTTGAAAGTGTGGTACATGCATATCCCATGGTATGATACCATGCAGTATCATTATTAATTACTGAGTAATAACTGACTGAGAGTAAATGAAAATATGAGATTGAAATAAAAAGTTTTATTTTATACAGGTGTAAGTATGAAAATGATATTGTTCCAGCTAAAATTAATTTACTAGCTGTAAAATCTAACTCAGTATTTTTTGTGTTTATATAAATACAAGTATCTTAAGGAAATGACTAGGGAGAATGTTGGAGGTAGGCCAGAACTTCCCTCTCACCATCTGGTTACCTTGCTATCCCAGAGGACTTTCATTGTTAGCCCAGGCAGCCTCCTGATAGGTGGAGTCCAGTGCAGCCAGTGACCACCAGCTTGGTCCCCATCCAGAGTGTTGATATGAACTTTGTAAATTCCAGCAATACCTGGGGAATTTGTCTGCCTTCCGTTATAGGTCAAATGATGTAGTTCTCAAAACCCATTCTCTTTCCATCAGGTGCTGAATTACTTCTGTACTCATAATGCAACTTCATGAGGCAGTAATATTCTGGATTTGTATATTTAAAGAATTTCCTATTATTTTATAATTTTCCTATGGGTAGACACTACCTCCTTTCTTTAACATTGTGTGTAATTCCTCTGAAAAATTTATTCTGCTGCTACATTATATAAACAAGCTTCCCAAAGCTGTGAAGGAAAGTGCCTTTCCACAATGATAATTTTTAGGAATAGAAGATAACATGGCTTTTCTTGCTGTCAGAGCACTTCTTGAGAGATTTCTAATCTGCACAAGCTTCAAAAATGCTTACTAAATCTAAAACATATTATAAAACAGCAAACAAAAATGCAACAGAGGAAAAAATATTTTTGTGTATTCCTCAGAAAATGATGTGGTTTGTATATCTTCTGTTATTTTGGCTATCTTATCCTGAGCTAGTGTCACAAATAATAAATTGCCAGTTTTTATTTGCATTTTGTGAAAAATAAAAATGGACAAACTATTCACAATAAAAATAGCAACAAAATGATTGCCAAGTCAAATTTCAGAGAATTAAGTCACAAAATGTATCAGAAAATGATACAAACTTTAAATCTAATCTTCTAATTGTCTGTTTCAGATTTAACATTTATTTTTTAGAAAAGATATGAGTGTTTACAATAACGTTTCAAATTACCATTATGTTTAGCATTTCTCTAGGAATGTTGAGCTTCAAAAATTGTTTTGGGACACTTTTCTTTTAAGGGAGCACATTAATATTAGTAGGACCTTCAAACAGGAAACAAAAATGGTGGACAGTTGTATGTCACATCAGAAGATATGGCAGAGAGCAGTCATTTCAATTCACTCAGACCTATAATATAGCCAGAAAACATCAAATACCTACAATGAGTATACACATGTTAATAAGCGAGAAAAGGGAAGTGTAGCCGTCAGGATAATATTTCATGAATGCTTCACATAGAAATGTGAATCAATAAAATGTGTTATAAGCTACAGAATAATCCAAGTTTATTGCTTCAAAAACATTCTATCAATATCAGGCATATTTAAATGTGCCCTAACAAAAACATGCATTATCTATCTATTTATACATTCATCTACCAACCTGTCGATTTATGCACCCATATATGTATTTATTTAGTTTGACACAAGGAATCGAGTCAAATAAGGTAACAGGGATTAATTGTGCATGTAAAACCACTTATTAAAGTTGCTTCTTTCATATTTACACACCAAATATGAATGATGAATAGAGTTATATTGGCAAAATTAAAGCTGTATATATATTTAAGTTGAGATAATTTCAAAGAAGCATAGATGAATTCTCCTATCATTGGTGATGGTAATTATAATACACACTAGCTTTATAGACTTCAGTAGATTCATAAGCACATATGGTAAAATATTTAGTTTTCAAAAATGTCATTTCTTGTTGAGGTCTACTTAATAGCTGCTGACTTTTTAATCAACTGCCAGAAAAGTATAGTATCTTTGTTAATGGTGTATGTAAAAACAGTTAAGACATATTTTTTTCCACAAGATGACTGAAAAACGTGATATTTGGCTGAATTTCTTTTGAAAAAATGGATTTTCTGCTGCCTGGCAGGCATTATCCTTCATGAAGTGTATATCCATAGTAGGCACAGCCCACAGTATGAGTTGGGTGTGAGCACAGAGGCCAAACAGAACCCACATCCACACAGACACACAGGAAACGTGTGTTATTTTTTGGAGGGAGAGAATGGCTCTTGATACCTCTCTACTCTTAGAGTATTAGTTCACTAAATTGGCACAAAACACTTGTATCACTCATCCTATTCGGTTTAGATCTTGCAAGTAGATTTTAATAGTGGCCAAAGAAATGACAAGAAGATAAAAATAAAATTAACTGACTATTTTGTAGACGCATGTTAAGATTGTATGAACTTTACCCATACATATTAATTTACTTAAATAAAAGCCAGTATGAGGCCCACAAAAATTTTGCAACATAGAAGGAAACCTATTAGTATTAAAGCAGGAAAGTATAGTTTTGCACAAGATTGGCTAGAGATTAAAGAAGCTAATTTAACACAATTGTTTTCTTCTCTTAAAAAGCATATATACTATGAAAAAAGTTATGATGAATGAGAGCAAGATTAAATAGTCCTCTCAATGAAATGAGAGAAATAGAGTTAATTTCTAAGCTGTATAAAATAACTATAATTATAATTTGAAATTGTGAGACCAACATTAGTGTATCCAGTTAACCATCATGTGCTTAAAATATTTTTGAAAAATAAAAGAAGAATGCTCTAGAACAAGACTTGTTCTCCTCCAAATTCAATGCCAAAAAAGCAAGCAGTGCAGTTATCTATAGGATTTTCACATAAAAAGAATTGACTAATAAATAGTGCTGAGACATGCATATACTTTTATACTACCTTTTCTGCACACACCACATTTGTGCTCTTTGGGATTTTGCTACTTAACCTGAAGAAAGAACAGTTAAAACCACAAGTTGGGACAAACCATGTTGAAATGGAAGCTCCCGTGAAGAACATACCAGTGGTTTGACATGTAACTGTCCTGGGGTCAGTGTCACGTTTAACATGTGTGACTTTTAAACACACAGTTTAACTTTATCCCAAGGAAATATTATCCATTAGTTTTCCTGGAAAAAATTTCCTGGATTTTTGGTGCAGTTAAGAGAAAATTATTCTTATCACAGATAGTCTGCTGTTGATTTTATCAAAAGAGCAATATTTACATTCAAAAGTAATGATTTTTAATGCTGTCTTTACAAGGCTGCAGGTACTTATGTTAGGAATAGACTAAGCAAGAAAGTATACAGTCTTTCTTCAACAGACTAGTGGAATTGACTAGACTACCATATTGTTGAGGTAAATAAAACAAACATAACATTAATTAATAAACCAATCATCTTTATTAAATGAAATAGATCTTCATAGAAAATATGCTATATTTATATATGCTTTATCTAATTACATGCAAATTTATGTGTGCAGGTCTTTTATCTATACATAGAAATGAAATGAATGACATCAGGGTGATTTAGATACTATGTTTAATACAAGGATGTTTGTTTTCTGAATGAATTTACAGTCTCTAATAATGAGGCATATTGCTCTGAATATATACTGTGAATGAGAAATAGTGATTGTCTGCATTTCTTTGCATATTAAAAAAAATTCATGGGGAATGGTAGAGTTCCTTTATTGAAAATGATAATGTATATCTTAAGTTTATGAGTTTCAGTATGTGTATTTTAAATTTCACTATGTGGAGGCTCTTTAAAATGCTTTATGCTTCTGGCACCTAGATTTTTGCTTAATGTATGGCTGTTGTCTCTTTAATTTGTGGCTATTTCTCTATATTACTAATTGAGATGATAATAGCAGGAAAAACATTTATATTTTGAATTTTTCCTACTGATTATCTGAATAAATTTATTTTACTGTTACCCTCCCCCAGTTAGATACAGCATAACCAGTCGTGTCTGATAGTTCAACAAATTACAAAAGTGATAAAGTCACAAAAGCAACATATATATTTGTGTGAAGTATTGACTCCTTAGCTAGTTCCCATACAGATGAATAGAGTATTATAATTTTAAACTAACAGTTATAATGTAGAGTTGTAATAAGAAAAAACATACAGCAAGTTTTTAGATTTTATTTTTTAATTATAAATGATATTTACAAATTTTAGGTATTACTTAGGGAAATATTTGAGATAAAAATATACTAATAATAATCTATGCATCATTGAGCATATATCTTTTTGTATTTAAGTAGAAATAATAAAGAAAAATTATAGATTTATGTGACACATTCCTAGTTTCTCTAATTAAAATAACTGGCAATATCAAATTCAGTTTATATACCATATCTGAGAAAATGTTCTTATCATTGTACTGAGTTTTCTTCATTCTATCACTTGTAGGCAGCTACAAAATATCATGGTATACAGAACACCTATTATAAGCTCAGAGTCTTCTGCAAAGAATAGCAGGATTTATAGCAGATTATTTTCTTGAATAGCTCAAATTTTGAAGAGTATAAGAAAAGAAAAATATCAATATCAAGAGGTCCAACTGTGGACAATATACCATTGAGTCTAAACACATTTTACCTGTAAAATGAGTGACATTTTGGGACAAAAAGCTAAATGGCGTGAATCCTCCTAAGCAATAGTCCAAGAAACTCTTCAGCCCAAGCCATTTAAGTATACAAGTAAGACCAAGAGTCAGTAATGTACAAATGCCTTTAGATTTCTTAATAAAAACTTCCCTGGAATAGAGTAATGAAGTATTAACAACTAGAAACATTGTACCTAAAATTTAATATTGAAATGTATAGATATCCTTATGGAAAGCCTTTTGTGAATGAGCTCTTCTGCTAATATGTATGGCATGACTTATTGATACTAAAATTGCATTATTTTATTCAGTCCCAGAAACTGTAGGATGTTTATAAAACAAAAATTAATTCTATTTGAGTCAGAGTTTACCATTCTCTAATCACTTGATTAAATTAAAATTAAAGTTATAGAACTACTTCCAGGCTACAGCTCTTTCTAACTCCCCAAAGCTGCAGCATTAAATGTTGTGTTTCTGCTTAATGAACCTGAATCAGTGAGTTTGGTCTGATCCAACTTCATATTTCTTCCACCATCATCTCACATCCTTAATATCTCTCTCCATACGTGTTGCCTGGATTTGTCTGTATAAATTGAAAACCTCAAGTATTTCTTCTGGAGTATAGCAGGTCACAGTTTCCACCTCAGCCTTAGGGGCCAGATGGGATTTGTGTCTGGTCCGAAAGCGTAGAAGCAAATAGGGGTGGGTTCTGAGAAGAGTCAGCATTGTCGTGAGTGGCACCTGCCTCAGGAGAGGCCGTTACTCTTTCCTCAGGCAACTCAGGATTAATTCCCCAAGAAGGGAGTGGAGAGGCTCCTACCACTGCTGGTAGAGAGGTTGCCTCCAGTGGAGTGGAGAAGGATCTTCCACTGGGAAGAAAGGGTCATCAGAATATAAGGCCTCTGTCCCCAGCTTCATCAAGGTCTTCCATGTGTCCTCATTCCAACTTGAGGGATCCCATTCGTTTCTAGTCAGTACCCTCACCTTCACAGTAGATGTGCTGTGAGCCTGGAGGTCGGCTTGCAACTCACCTAGTCTCCGGATGAGGTTGGGCACTTGATTTTCAGTGCTCTTAGCCCCACAGCCACAGGATGTAGGTAAGGGTCTCGGGCCCAAACAGAAGTGTTCAGGTCACTTATGTAACATTTGATCTGGGAATTCAATCCATGGAGCTCATCCTTTCCTCTCCCCACTTTATCTAGTGACATTAGGAGCAACCAGTCAACTCATTATGGTCACTAGCCAGAGGAATATGTTTGAAAGTACTGTACACATAGTCATGCAGATCCTCCTTCTTATAAGTGGTTGACTTAGGACTATCCAGTGGTGGTATTTTGTGTCCCCCTGCCAGGTCACATCACAGACTATTACCTCTTCTTTCCTACTAGAAATAAAAGTATTAGCATATTTAAATCTAATCCGATTAGAGAGCCAACTTTAGGTACCCCAGAACAAATTAAGAAAACTCATCCTTAAAATTCTTTTCCTTTAGAACCCCTTTTGGCACCAAAATCTGTATTAGGATTCTCCAGAGAAAGAGAACCAATAGAAGATAATACATATAAATGAATGAATGAATGATATTTATTAAAAATAATCAGCTCATGTGTCATGGAGGCTGATGAGTCCTAAGATCTGTAGTCAGTAGGAACCTGTATGGAGATTTCATTAGAACATTACACATTAATATCATACTGAACACTTTAATGAATAAATTAATGTCATGATGAACAAACCTGATATGGACTTTCAAGGATAAAAAGAGTTAGTATCCAAAATATCTTGACATGGAAAAGTATGGATTTATAAGTAAAACTAATGTTATGGATACATTTAACATATCAATGGGATCTACCTAAATCCCGAACATATACATTAGATTAGATTAGGTTCATATGGCCTGCCATAAGCATGTATGAGGTTGGTGGAATTCATTTTAGCACAGTATACTGGTCAAGGCTAGTAATGGTTATATGGTAGTCTGCTGGGACCTGTGCCCATCAGGAAGCTTAGGTGCAGGAAAGGAGAATCCACTCTATTAGGTTTAAGGAGAGAAAGATTTTGTTAAACTATAATGTATAGCACATAGTCTAGTGAAGACCATAAGTCTGTCTGTAGCTATACAGGTGAGAATCATGTCCAGCCACACCTTACTGGGAGCTCTAGGCAAAACTCAAAAACTGAGTATTACAGTTCTCTCAGTGCTTGTTGCCAATTACAGGAAAACACCTTTGCCTGGATACTGCATCCCCTTCCTGCAGTCACTTCCTCAATTTGCTCACTTCTGAATCCAAGTCTCACTGGGACATCTGATTGGTAGAACCTGAGTCACAGGCTTATACCTAAATTGCAAGGTGCTTTAAACATGCATGATTGTTGGTTTGTTTGAAATTCCTCTTTGGGAAGCAGGACACATAATATGAGAGATTATAAATGTACGGTATATGCTCAAAGTCATGAAGGACGAAGGTTCACTCGAGACTGTATCTGGATTACTCAGTAGAATCTGGTTGTCCTGTTTTAGAGCTGATACTAATACATGGAATTTATGGTCAGGAGAGAATGTGCAGGATGACGACAAGACTGAATAATGACCTAGAGGCTGAGATTAGAGATGATACCTGACTTCATATATTTTTGATTTTTAAAATATTTTAATATAGAAAAATTGAGGTGGCTGATTATAAATCCTGAAGACAAAACTGTAATTTTTCCATTTGAGTTTTTTTTAGTTTTGTAACAACTACAGGTAACCATCTTATATTATAAATATAAGATAAAGTTACATAGACTTTAGCATCTTTTTAAAAACCGACATTGAAGATTCCACATGCTATGTTCTAGAAAAAAGCTTTGAGTTTCGTTCCACCAATTTCTCTGTCTGGATAAATGCATGTTCCTCCTCTTTCTAGATAGTGAGGATAACATAATTGCCTCAACATTTCCTAGTTTGATTTAGTTGCTCTGAAGTTCAGTGTCAGTTTGTTTCCAATCTCGATAACAGTCCTAACTTAGTTTGTACGCTTTCATAACTATTTTCATTCTTCTCCCTATCTTCAGAGTATTGGTTTCGTGATTATATCCTATCCTTTATCACGACTTAATTTTGTATTAATCTTTTATTGTAAGCTTTCTAAAATTTTGGAGGAAGGGAAATAGGAGGATATAAATTATGCATAAAGAGCATAAATACTAGATGTTTTATGTACCCTAAGCAGAATATTTAAATACATAATATTCACGATCTTTTCAAAACTATGGATAATCCATCAGTTTTATTTTGCAATCTATATCCAAAACTATGAATTACCTAGAGAAATTTATCTCTTTAGTAACTTGGTGTTTAGGACTTAAATATATTAAATGGGCAGAATTAACTTTAGGACATATTTTTAATCTAACTGAGACATATATTTGCAGTCTCTCATGATTATTCCTAATACCAGTGGGTACTTTCATAGGTATTTGTTTCAAAAAATGTAATTTATGAACTATTCCTTGAACTTCCATAGTATAACAAGACTTTCAGTTTATGAAATATGCAAGGTATCATTCCTGAATGTAAGAACTTAGTGTATTAGCTATTATCCTGTGCATATAAAGTATAACTATCTATTCCATGTACATGTGCATGTGTGTGTGTGTGTGTGTGCGTACAGCAGAGGGGGGAGAGACTAATGTTAATTTCAATATCATGAACTTCTTTTGAAGGGATAAGGGTTTAACAGGTAACCCATTCCTGCTTTATTCAAGAGTTTGGATAAAACAATTAAAAATGTTCCATACTTTATGGAAAGTGGATTTTTGTTTGCTTTGACTTTAGGGTTTGGGTATTTAGATTCTCAAATACAAAACCTGGTTGGAATTGAGCTGGGTGTATGGTAGGTACCAAAGAGAATTAAAAAATTTATGTTCCTATGCTTTATCCAGATATATTAAGATTTATTATGTCTGAGATGAACTCAATAGAACCTGGTTGCCTCATTGGTAAACACTAGTTAGACTCCTGTATAACTCTCCTGGAGATATTGCCATATGGTTATGGCTAATTAATTATTTTGCCAACTCTGGTCCTCTCAATTTGAGGCAGACTCTAGTTGATCTCACTGTCAGGTGATGCTCTTACAGTGTCCTTTCATTTTATGTGATTCGGTAATTTTCCCCAACTATAGATAATCATTATCTTTCATTGGAAAGTTACTATAATCTAGAGAATTTAGAAAGAATATTATAGGACTAAATATTTATGGTAAATGTTTATCCAGTCATAATTGAAAACTGAGCTTTCATAGTTTTTCATAAAGCGCAAATAGCCATGCTTCCAGATCTGCACTTCAAGATCACAAGTGCTTCTGAAAAACCACAGTTGGAGTGACGCCTGCTGAGGCATTAACAGAAATGTTCTAGAAGAAGCAATACTGACAGAAAAAAGTATAGGGCCTAATTCCACATTTTTACATGTATGATCTATATATTTATGGTTATATCAATGTAAATATATATTACAAATATACAATTTAGTAAAAACTTTCAATGCTTTATTTTAAACTGAGATTGTACACAGCTTAAATAGACAATAATACTGGCCAATTTTTCTTACGTTCACTTCTTGCTTTAAGCACCTGATGCTACTAAAATAGATTTAAATATTTTACTCAATTTGTAATATAAAGAAAAATTTTAGTATTTTTATAACATCTTATTTCTATAGATGTAAAATGTGAGTGAAGTAAAAGTACTTAATTTTTTAATCCTTTATGAATCTTTAGAGGGCAAACCTTAATGCAACCTGAATTGCTTTGCATATTAATGCAGTTAGAATATTGATGCTGTAAGTAATAATACAATAATAGATAAATTTTGTTAGAAGAGAATGAATAGAATACAAAAGATATTTATACAGATGTGTTTATGCTGATGTGAAATTTAAAAAAGAATTCCCAGGACTTTTATTTTAGAATGCTAATGTGAAATATTATAAATTCTCTTTATTTTAATAGTAATGAGAAAAATTGTATCAAAAGTCCATAGGATAGTTTCTCACTACCAACAATATGATCTTTAAATGAAAGATTCATTATGCATTAGCCACAGTAAAAATAAACAAGTTGATGACGTAAATAAAGGAAATCTATGTACTGATAATAGTATTTGAAATATTATTGATTAGGAACAAATTATGGACTAGATATTTCTAAAACTTAATTACTATTAAGTATCTGCCATTTTCCTATTGATTTCATTAACAGAAGTAAACTAGACTTCAAAATAAAATGAAAATATTCATTAAGTTTGCAATTTTAGAATATTTATGGAGACAATGAAGTACATATATTTAGAGGTCTGTTTATTAAACAAAATAACGTTTAGGGTTATTTTGTTTAAAGTGAATGTGTGTACCAAAACCCTGGCTATTTTTAAAAAACCCATTATTATTATTTACCTGTTTAAAAGTAGTGAAAACAGTTGCGTTCAAGTGTAGCTGTGGTTTTGGAGACAAATGGCAACTTCAGTGTTTGATAAGAACCATTAACTAGCACTTATTAATACATTTGGCTTAAAAAGGAGAAAAAATATTTCTATGTGTTGATAGTTTTTTCTCTAGTACTCTTCAATACGCTCTGGTAAATACATAAGTTCAAAAAATTTCATACTAGATAAAGTCTCGGAAGATGTATCTTTGGCTATCTCAGATCAATACCACACCCAGATCAAAATGCAGATTAAGGTTATTTTTTCTTTGAAATAGAACATTCCAAATAATCCCTTGCAGAAATACAATTTCAGTTCTGTGATTTGCTTAACTCTGTTACTTTCTTATCAGTACTATCTTTTTGCACCCTCAACCTTCCTGGATGGCTTCTTTCTTACTCAGTTGACCAGTGCTTTCCTTACTCATTTCTGCCACCTTGGCCTTAATTTCATTTTAAATCACACACACACACACACACACACACACACACACACACACACACACACACACAGCTCACTGCTTCATTTTCTATTTTTAGGTTGAAATTATATGCCTGTTTATAAGTCAACTTCTTGTTACCTTTATTATATAGAAAAATTTTATTTACCCAATGTTCATAAAAGTAATGAAGAAATAACTTGATTCCTCACACATTATGATACAAATTTATCAGCTATGATTTGAACTTTTTATTTTTGTTGTTTATCTGTTGTTCTGGAATGTTTGAAAGAGCTCTTTTTATATTTAAATGGTATTTATGCTTCATCAGATTAGTTCATTGAATTTTGTTTTTGATAGTAAATTTGCATTGTGATCCACACTGTATTTAATTTCTGATTTCTTATATTGTTTAAAATGTGTTCTGACCCAGTACAAAACTAAATTATCTACTTTGTATATGTTTTGATTATTTAATGTTCCTTTCCATTTCTTAATAGGCCCCAAAATTGTAAAATGGATTTAAAACAATATAAGTGAATGATGCAAAGGCTTCATGAGTATAACATGATTTGGGACATGATGGACAGTTACTAAACAGCTACAGCTATTTAATCATTCTTTTAATATGGAAGTCCCATTAAAATCTTTTAAAGGTATCCTTTAAATTACAGATACCTACATTAGCTTTGAATGAACCTGACTAGTGCATCTCAGACACACAATGTATACCCTTAAATAGATTTGGAGCATGGCATTTCATCTAACTCTGAAAAAGTAACACATAAAGATATTCATATGAAGTACAGAACTACCTATAGAATTACAGACCAGTTTTGCCTTCCCTACGTGCTAATTATATCTTATGTATTTTAACTCTTAAGTAACAAGAAACAAGATGTCATTTTCTAAGTGAACGAGTTAATGTGTTTCTGGTTTGAGATAGGTCACTAAATGTTATATATGACTCTACTTTTCAGCAGAGAATGAATTCATTTAATAACTCATTAGTTCATTTTCTAGTCATTGCATTAGATTGTTAAGTATGTTCTTAACACTGTATGACATGTAGTGTATTGAGAAAAATAATTATGAATAAGTTGATAATGAGCAATAATACCAGAATTCTTTAGCTGCAAGTAACACAAATCACCCCTGGCTAATCTAAGCACAGGTAAATTACTGGAAAGATGTAACAAGCTCTTAGAATTAATAGAAAGGTTTGGAAAATACACATGGGCACTATTGGAGCTAAATTAGGTACAGGGATTTAGAGACTTGGTACAGGGTGGATTTCATGTCATGTCATGACATGAACTTCTCTTCACAGTCTTGGGAGGAAACATACAGTTGAATAGGTTAATCCACTGCCATGTGAGGACATGTCTCTGATAATAGTCTCAACAGATTACATTGAATTGGAATAGATAATTAATTCCTCAAACCAATATTGGAGTGTTCTTCAGAAGGAGCGACAAAGGGCTTCACGGCCAGAAAACAACAAACATTATATATTTTTGGTAAAGTAACTGTATTTAGTGAGTATGTCAGATTAACTATTTAATAGAGCTAAAGAAAAAGCTAAAATTTTCCAGGAAAAATTTTGACATTCTACTCATGATTGGAGTTTTTCTATAAGTTTGAATAAAAATATCTTAGGCTCAATTCATGACTTTAAAACTTACAACAGTTTTTTTTGATATTGGGCAAATAATATAACCTCTTCATATTTCTTTAAGATAAATATAGATAATACATGTTTTATCTAATTAGTGTACGGGTATTTATAATGACAATATGTGAAGAAAAACATTTTGTTAAGGACTATGTGAACTATAATTGAGTTTTTTTAAATCACTTTAAAGATAACATGTCAGCCTTTCATTACACATGTAAAGAAGTCATTTCAGAAGGGTTTGGGTGTTTGCTACCTAAGCATTCAGTTTCAGAGGAACAGTTAATGCAGGTACACCAGGTACATATGGTCTCTGCTTTATGATTTTTGTGTTTTCGCCTAGTAAATGTTTAGATGACATGTAACAATTAAAAATATCCTTTTCAAAATGCAGGAACATTAAAAAATAGCACATGTATTATATATATCTCTTAGCAAATTCAGAAGCTTTAAAAATAACCATTGACTGAACTTCAGTTCTTGGATTCCATATTATAGCAATAGGAAATGTACA
This sequence comes from Smutsia gigantea, assembly GCA_032199065.1. NCBI lineage: Eukaryota > Metazoa > Chordata > Mammalia > Pholidota > Manidae > Smutsia > Smutsia gigantea. The sequence goes on from JAVSCE010010417.1 coordinate 269,815, forward strand.
ATACAAGCTAACAGAATCTGAATGATACAGATAACACTTTCTGCTCTTCTAATGATCCTAATGCATCTGTTATTCCCCATTCTTTAAGAATCAGTGAAGTGCAAAGTTCTCCAAATAAAAGGTACTCCAAAGAATGATTACAGTGCTTAGTAACCCTGACTCAGATTAAGTAAAAGCCCTCAGATTTTGGATATGAGAAAGTAAATACAAATATAATCATTGGATAAATGGATTAATAGAGTAAAAGAACAGACAATTCAACTTGCTAAAATAATGGTAATGACCATTTTCTAATAAGTCCTTGTAGGAAAACAGCTCTATAGAAGCCCTGCTTCAGCTTTTTCTTTCCTTATTTGGGTCCTTTTGTGCTTTTTTAACATTGTTTTTCAAAGTACATTTAGAGAATATACAACATGAAAGATACCATAGTGAGTATTGTGTGGCATTACAAATAATCTTAAATGGGAATTGTGCAAGTTAGACAAATCTATACTATATTAAATAGGCAAAATATCTAAATAATAAACAATACCTTGTAGTCGCCTGCGACCATGAGTCAACGCGGGTACCTGAAAGGGGGCTTGAGAATGAGAGACAGAGACATGAGAAGAATGGAGCCAAGACAGTCGTCTGATCAAGGCTCAATTTTATTAGGCAGGGCTACCGTATATACAGGCAGAATCAGTTCCGCCCCAGTTTCCATGGTAACACTGACGTCAGGGCATCAGCTGATTTCTCAGAAACGCTCCACTGTGAAGAACACGAAACTGTGAAGAATACAAAAGTTAACTCATGGCCAAGAGGAAATGACGTAGCAATCAAGTAAAAATAATCTGTGCACCTGCTGGGCTGCCACAGTTCCCCCTTTTTTATTTTTTATGACAAACTCTACTGTCATAATAAAAGACTGTGCCTGTCTTAGGTTGAGAGGCACAAAGGAGATCCTTACCCATCATCAGACTTCAAACAGCATGGTTTGTGTCCTGTCTTAGGTTGGTATCTCCCTTTGCCAGTCTTACCCATCTTTGACTAACCAGCCTTCAGAATGATCTTTCTGGCAGTTCACAGGGTCAGACATCTTGTTTAAGCTGAGCCAACCATACATGCGTTTGCTGCGCATTGGTGGAAAGATCCTCTGTCTGAAGGGCCATGAGTATCTTAAAAGTGGAGGCATTAAAGGCATGTTGTTGAGGTCGATATCTTATCAGACACTTACAAAGTAACAGAATCAAAAGTAAACAAGCAAATATACAGCAGTACAAAAAGATCCAGGAAGGATCAAATAATTTCTTAATGTTATCCCAGACTTTAGCAAAGAAGGTAGTATTAATATCCCAAACTTCAGCTCTGGTTTCATTTAGCTGAATAATCTGATTAGAGAGGGTAAGGGAAAAATTCAAAAACTGAGCATTCCAAGGGCCTTTAATAAATTGGCTAAGTTGTAGTTGGGCAGCAGTAAGATTTTTAATTTTATGGGGGGTCATACAAATATTAGGATACCTAAGATCACAACTTAAATTAGCTATAATAGCTAAAACTCCGATTTCTTCTTGAAGCAAATCTATTTTGTTGCTGTAAATGTAGAATAGTGGAATGAAAATGGGCATCGATTAATTGTTGAGTGGTGAAAGTACTGGCTGACCTTTCTACCACAGCATTCAGAGTCTCAGCGGTATTAGAGGACTGAACCATTGCAGTGACCCCTACTGCAGAGGCAGCCACAGCCACCGTAATAGAGACAGCGAGAGCAGCAGAGTCCAAAATCTCTCCTAAAACGAGTAGGTCGCATCATGCTCACAGTGTGAAAATGTTCTGTGGCGGAAACAGGAAACCAAAAGAAGGCTGGTATACGGGCCACAACAGCCCGGGGAGTGGTCTCATTAAGAGTCCAGCAATTACTCAGTATACAATAAGCTTCACTACAATTAAGTGTAGAACCTGAAGAGTTAGTTAATACAAAAAGGAAAGGGCTTCTGACACAAACAGGAGTAGGACTAAAGGTAACATTTTTGTCCACATTGCGCACCCACATTGTCATTTTCTCCCTCGTCTGTGGCAATGGAGAAACATTGCCATTAGAATAGACAGTGCGATTAAGGAACCAAAAGGGCCTAATATCCATACATGCATTGCTTCCACAAAGCATAGCTAATCCAAAGAGCGAACCAAGTTTAGCAGAAACATGTATTTTCGGGGACCGAAACCAACCCCACAACTGCCTTTCAAAATTATATATTGGATAAGGGGCATTATCTATGGGTAAGCAGTGCTCCCAAGGGATGGGAATTTCTAAATTCAGTATACGTGAAGTTACTGGGGGACAGTGAGGGAAAGGAGGCTGAGGTCCTGGGTATCCCTGATGCAGAGGACAAGAACCATTAATGTTTACTGTAAGTATGGAATCCAACATAACAATTTTCCTGGCTTCATTAATGACAAGGTCACCAACAACCAATGACACCAATCTTACGCAGTCAGTAGAGTCAGATTGGCGGGTGACAAAACACAAGGAGCCTTGTAGGTTCCAAGTTACGTTATGCAAATCAAAGCTAGCTTGCCCCCTGAAATAGGGAAGACCAGGGAAAGATTAGAACTGTATAAACCGGGCAAAGCAGAGGCCTCCAGACCAACAGACTTCAAGGTTGGAGGAAATGAGGAAAGCGCCCAGAAGTGCTCAGCATCACTCTTCATCAGCAGCAGGGGAAGGATCAGGAAGCGTGTCATCACTCTCCACGATTTCCACTTGTCGCACAAGTCTCTCTGGAAGCCAGCGAGCCGCATCGTGTTCCTGGGAAAAGACACAAACCGAACCTCGTCCCCAAATTAGCACAGGGTCAGGTCCCTTCCAGGCATTACTCAAAGGGTCTCTCCATCTTACCAAGGCATAGTTCCTTTGAGTCTCACGATGCCAATGATGATCAGCAGATGACTGTCCTTTAGCATCCACTTGTAAAAAGTTCAAAATGAACAAAGCGAGGGACAACTGTGCTTTATTAGATTTTGGGGGGTATAACTCCCCCCTTTTTATTTTTTGAAGGTATGTTTTTAAGGCTAAATGTGTTCATTCAATTATACCCTGTCCCATGGGATTATACAGGATTCCAGTTTTATGCTCAATATTAAATTGTTTACAAAATTTCTGAAAAGACTGGCTGGTATATGCAGGGCCATTATCTGTTTTAAGCATCTTGGGAATTCCTAGGTGAGCAAAGGCTTGGAGACAATGATCAATAACATGTCTGCTTGTCTCCCCAGATTGTAAAGAAGCCATAATGTAACCAGAACAAGTATCAACATTTACATGTATAAACTTCATTTTTCCAAAATCATTAAAATGAGTGACATCCATTTGCCATACATGATTAGGTATCAAGCCCCGTGGATTCACTCCCAAATGTGGAACAGGTAATAAATGACCACATTGAGTACATTGCTTTACAATCATTTGGGCTTGTTCCCTAGTTATTTTATGTTTTAATCAAAGGTAGTGCTATTCAGATTAAATTTATTATGATCAAGTTGAGCTTGTTGAATAGGTGTGGTTTCCATAGCGGATAAAACAAGTGCCCTATCCACGAAATCATTTCCCTGAGATAAAGGTCCAGGCAAGCCAGTATGAGCACGTATGTGGCCAGCATAAAAGGGATGTGTCCTCTTAAGAATAACATGTTGTAGCTGATGAAATAACTGTCCTGCTCTAGTGCAAGCACTGATTAGACCAGAAGTGTCCAATAATGGTAAGGAATTAGCCACATATGCACTATCTGTGTACAAATTGAATGCCTGAGAAAAGTGTTGAAAAACTGCAAGTACTGCTACCAATTCAGTTAATTGTGCTGACAGACCAGGGACATCAAAAGTCACTGGTTCAGTGACATAATATCCTGCCTTCCCTTTGGAAGTTCCATCAGTAAATATCATTATAGCATTTTCCAAAGGCTGAAATTTGGTAACTTTGTGAAACACAACCTCATGCTTTTGCAAGAAATCTATTAATTTATTTGTAGGATAGTGATTATCTATAATTCCAAGAAACCCTACTTGTGAAAGAAGCCAATTAGAATCATTCCCATCTAACCAATCCCTCTGACTTTTATCAAAAGGTTGAATAATGTGGTCAGGTTCTATGCCTAGATAAGTGACTGCCTGTTTTCACCCTATCATAATTAATTTAGCTACAGCATCATAATAAGGAGTAATAACCTTAGATGGACTAGAAGATAAGTGAACCCACATGATTGGGTGTTTTTGCCATAACAACCCCATGGGCGTGACCTGGGTGGCAAATATAAGTAAATATAATGTACTACTAGGATCAAAATAAGTAACAAACTGTTCTTGGATGGCATGCTCAGCAACTTCTAAAGCTTTTCGAGCCTCAGGAGTTAATTCCCGAGAAGGGAAGCAGGATTTCCCCTCAAAATATCAAACAAAGGTTTCAACTCTCCAGTAGTTAACTTCAAATATGGATGCAACCAATTAATATCGCCTAATAATTTTTGAAAATCATTAAGTGTTTTAAGACCATCAATACGAATCTGAACTTTTTGGTGGCCAATAGTTTGTGGGAACAACTTGAACCCTAGATATTCATAAGGCTCCAAGGTTTGGACCTTTTCAGGAGCAAGTTGCGGCCCAAACTTATACATCTGTTCCTTCAAACAGCTAAAACATTGTAACGCTTCTTGGGCTTTTTGACCAGCCAATAATATGTCATCCATGTAATGTATAATATATATTTGAGGCCAAGAATTTCTGATAGGTGATAAGGCTGTAGCAACAAACTTTTGACATAAAGTAGGACTGTTGGCCAATCCCTGCGGAAGTACTCGCCAATGGTATCTTTTCATTGGCTCCTTAAAATTAACAGAGGGCACACTGAATGCAAATCTGTGACAGTCGTCAGGATGTAAGGGAATAGTAAAAAAGCAATCTTTTAAGTCCAAAACCAGCTTATAAAATCCTTTAGGGATGGCAGCCGGGGAGGGCAGTCCAGGCTGAAGTGCTCCCATGACCCCCACGGCAAAATTAACCTGAACTGTCTGAGGTCCTGCAGCAACCTCCGCTTTCCAGAACTTTTCTTAATGACAAAAATGGGTGTGTTCCAGGGTGAACTAGAGTCTACTAAGTGTCCAGCCTGCAATTGCTCCTTTACTAACTGTTGTACAGCCTGAACCTTTTCCTCTGTCAAAGGCCACTGATCAACCCACACAGGACTATCTGAATACCAAGTAATCTTATCTGCATGAGGTACAGGAATGTCAGTAGCCATCATGGAAAATACCCCAACCCTTGTCTATGATCATTACCTGGGGCATAATAGCCTTTTTAATTCCTTGATGATGTTTTCCTAGGCCCATCCCTGGTACAAAACCCTGCTTTATCATTTGAGAGGTGACGATTTCATGTGGACTACACATCATTACTCCCAGTTGATTCAAGATGTTTCTACCCTATAAGGTAACAGGTAAATGCGAAACAACATAAGGCTTAACAGTGCCTGAATTGCCCTCTGTGTCCTTCCAATGTAACAATTTACTACTTTGTTGGGGATTTTGAGTTTGTCCAATCCCTTGCAAATGTGTCAATGTTTCTGTAAGGGGCCAAGTAACCGGCCAATCTTTGCCTGCAGTGATAGTAACATCAGCTCCAGTATCAATCAATCCTTCAGTTCTTTTTCCATCTAATTGTAATACCATTTTGGGACGTTCTGATGTTATAGCTTGCACCCAAAAGGCATCAGAAGATCCAAAAGATCCTTTATTTCTTTTTTCCTTAGCTATCTTCACATTAATCTTTGTTAAAGACAACAAGAGCAACTGAGCAACTCTAGTATCTGCTGGAATAACTGTATCTCCATGTGGGGATCCAACCATTATTCTAATTTCACCAGTATAATCTGCATCCACTACTCCAGGATGCGCTTGTATACCTTGTACAGTAGTACTGCGATGGCCAATTATTAATCCCAGGGAATCAGATGGTAGGGGTCCAAAAACTCCAGTAGGTAATGTTTGAACACCCATCTCGGGAGTTAAGACTGCATGGGTGGTGGAACTGAGGTCCAATCCTGCACTTCCTGGGGTTGCTCTGATAAGTTCAAAAATGGATTTGCCAGGGTTTGAGGAACAAACTTTAGGGCCGCATAACCTTGTTTCAGAGGGTGTGGGGCCTGAGGCTGGCCCCTCTGCTCATTTCCTGAAGCCGTAATGGGTTGTCCTTTTACATCTGTCTTAGATCGACACTCATTAGCCCAATGTTTTCCTCTCTTGCATTTAGGGCATAACCCTGGTACCCGTCCCTCACCCATAACTTTACACTCCCTCTTAAAGTGACCAAACTTCCCACATTTGAAACAGGCTCTATCCCAACCTTGCTGACTGAGCATCGCTTGTACAGTTGTTCCTTTAAGGGCAGCAGCCATGGCGAGACCTTGAGTATAAGAGGCTCCAATATCTGCACAAAGTTTAATATAACCTGACAAATCAGTTTTGTTTTTATATGGTCTAATTGCTGCTTTACAGGCAGTATTAGCATTTTCAAATGCCAATTGTTTCACAAAAGGTACACCACTTTGAGCATCACCAAAAATACGTCCTGCAGCCTTTAAGAGCCGATCTACAAAATCTTGAAAAGGTTCATCTGGCCCCTGCTTGATATTAGCCATGCTACCGCTAAGGTCACCCTTATTGGGCAACATAGTCCAAGCTCGTCTAGTGGCAACAGCAATTTGTGCATATACTGCAGGATTGAAGTTAATCCGATTTGCATTTCCTTCATATGGTCCCTCTCCTATTAACATGTTATCGCCTCAGCCCTGATTCCCAGCCTGTGCATTTAATATAGCAGTTTTTTTTTTTACTGGCATCCCTCCATTCTGCACTCCAGAGTAAATAATCTCCCCCTGATAAAGTAGCCTTTGCTATGACTCTCCAGTCAGTAAGAGTAAGGTTTGCTTCCACTAGGGCATCAAGAAGCACTGCAGTAAAAGGGGCTGTAAGACCATATTGAGAGATGGCCATTTTCAGTTCCTTAAGTTGTTTAAATTCTATTGGTTGATATTGTCTAATCCTTTGTCCCCGATTATCCAAAATTTCTACTACGGGGAAAGCTGAAAACCCAGAGGTATCCTCTCCCCTAGGTAAAGCATCAGCTACAGCCCTCTCCAATGGAGAAAATTTATTATCCATGGAATGGGCCCTCCTTCCTCTCCTAATAGTAGGATCCTGTAGTTTACTTAATTTGGAATCAAAAGGAACTGTAGAGTAAGCCGGAGGAGGAACATCGGCTAAATGAAGAGACTGATCAGGATTACGATATTTGGCAGCTTGTTCCTCAAGATCCTCCTCCTCCTCAGAATCTTACTCATCGTCACTAGCTATTTGTAAAGCCACAAGATCCTCCTGAGCCTCTTGATAAAGATTTTTTACAGGAGGAGTGGGGGAAGCAGGCTTCTGGGCGGCCCCACCCATGGCTCCCTTTTCAGATAATCTCTCCTCCTGCAATTCTGCTAATTGTTCTTTGCTTGATCAAGAACTTGAGAAGTTTTCTTATTTTTATGTTGCTCTTCTACTACATCTTTAATCAGAGCCCATAAAGAAAAAGTTATAGGAGATGCCTGTCCATTTCTTAAAACCTCTCCAACCTTGTACCAGACATCCACATGAATGGTTCCCTCTTCAGGAAACCAAGGACAGTAAAGATCAGTTTGGTTAAGGAAGTCATCTAAAGTTTGACGCTTAAACCCAACTCCTCGTGTTGTGAGTAAATCGTTTAACGTTCAAACGAACGCCAAGTCTACTGTTACTCTGTCCCATTTTGCGCTGTCTGCCTCACCCAGTACTTACTCCGTAATGGGTCTTTACGAAGGTACTTTTACTTTGGCATTTGGAGCTCCGTCAGTCACAGCGTTCTTCAAGAAGGTCCCCCGTTTTCGAGCCCCACGTTGGGCGCTACCTGTAGTCGCCTGCGACCACGAGTCAACGCGGGTACCTGAAAGGGGGCTTGAGAATGAGAGACAGAGACACGAGAAGAATGGAGCCAAGACAGTCGTCTGATCAAGGCTCAATTTTATTAGGCAGGGCTACCGTATATATAGGCAGAATCAGTTCCGCCCTGGTTTCCATGGTAACACTGACGTCAGGGCATCAGCTGATTTCTCAGAAACGCTCCACTGTGAAGAACACGAAACTGTGAAGAATACAAAAGTTAACTCACGGCCAAGAGGAAATGACGTAGCAATTAAGTAAAAATAATCTGTGCAGCTTCTGGGCTGCCACAATACCTTAAGAAGCAGAGATGATATGCTAACGGAGTTCAAACAGCAGAAAATTTTAATGAGAGGAATGAAAGCATTATGGAGGAAGTGGCATTTTGGTGTGGACTTGAAATATTGGTAAGTCACAGAAACATGAAATAGGAAGGAAGGGAAAGATGAAGAAAATGAAACAACCGAAAATAGGGCCACTGTGTGGTGAAGTAAAACAAATATACAGGGATCTGCAGGTAGGTCTTTGGAACGGAGTTTTTGGTAAAAATCCTGCTACCCAATCCCTTACATTTATGTGTGAGCAATAGTCACAGATAGTGTGAACTCTCCACGGTCAGTCCCTACACAAGGCAAAGCAGGAGTGCCACCCATGTATTCTAAGCCTGCGTTTTTTTTTTGTTCAATTTTGATCGAATATTAAGGTACATACAAATGAAAGCATTTCCCCTGATAGTAGTAAAACCTAGAACAGTGTGTTGTCTTAAATTACATGCAAACGTTTATCATTTTTACTCATCAGTCATATAGAGCCAGTGGAGATTTTGAATAACTGACAATTTTGGCTTTGTGAGGCATTTTCCTAAACATTAAAAATGAATTTTTTATTTTTACTTGGTACTAGTTGATGTTTTAATTCCTACATGACCACTTTACTATCTAAATTTACATTAGAGTACAAAAACACATCAACCACATTTTAATAATTTATTGAATCTGTCTCTCAGGATAGGATGCTTTATGATGTGGTGCGCAAAGACAAAAACTCAGAAGAGTAACACCACAGACATTTTGTTCTCTCAGAAAATATGTGGGAAATCAACGGGACGCCCTGAAGAAGCTTTTCCCTGCTTAATGCCTCAGTATTCGCAGCCTCAAGTACTGCACCCCCATTTGTTACCCCCAGCTGGAAGAGCCCAGGGATCAAGCAATGACTCTTAAATTCTTCTATCCTGAAATGATACACATCGTTTCCTCTCGCTTTTCATGAATCAAAGAAAATCGCAAATGGCCTCACCTTTCTTTATCCAGGGGTGGAAGGAGAGGAAACCAGGCATGAATAATGTCTGCCACCTATGATTTGTCATCTTAAATTTTTATTGATTGATAGATTTAAATTGTTGTAATCGCCCTTCACACCTCACAAAGATGTGTGGTATTAGTTATTAGGTGTCCAGAACATCATGAAAGTTAATTATTTCTATTTTACTCTCAAGTGTGTGTTTCTGCGTGCAGGATTTTCTACCTCTATCAATTTCTGTTTTTCTACAGTTGTTAAAAAATTTTCCTAGATAGGAGGTTTTCTAAATTATGTCGTTTCAACAATGGTTTAACAATTTTAGTTGCTTTCAAATGGTAAAAAAAAATAGAAGTCATACTTTAACTTTCAGCCGTAAGTATGTGGTAGGTTCAGGTTTCGAGAAATTCTAAGTATACATTTTGCTCTATCTCTTACATGGGCATACTTATATTAACCCTCATTTATCATATTCTGCCACGAAACTTCTCATAGGTACCAGGAGAATGAAACCATGTTTTTTTTTGTAAGATCTGATAGGTGTTTTATTAGTTTTTGACCTATGCAAAAAGACAGTTTTTCACAGTCCTTAAAATTACTTATTTTTCAGAATACCTATCTCCATCCCCACCACGTCTTAGAACATATACCACACCAGCATTTGAAGGGAAACAGTTTCTCTCTTTGGAGATTAAAGTAAGGCTAACTACCACACACAACAGAAAATACAGATGTTCATCGTTGTAATCAAAACTCCACAAGAAACATTTATTCCCACAAAAAGCAATGAAAATTTTTGGAAGTTCACCTACATCACAGGAAAACTTAAAATTGTGGAAATTGTGGAAATTGTGGGCTATATGACTTTGAACTGATCGTGCTGCTTTCTCTAATGCACCAGCTTTCTTTCCTTGCTTCAGTCTGTTCTAAATGTTTTTTTCTCCCAGTGTTAATTTCCAACTACGTCTTTTTCCTACAACAGTTCAAAATGATATCCATGTAAATGATAGCTTCTTGTTTTTAACTTGAAAGTTATTTTGTTCAAAGTAGTTCAAGTGATATATTCACTGTTTCGAACATTATGGGTATGATTTATTAAAAATATAAATTAGTATGCTTTTCTTTTCAAAAGTAAAATTGAAATGAAAACCATGTTAATATCTTTACCAAAATGTTAGTTCCTGCTGTAAAAACTCATTCTCTCTCTTTTGTACCATTTCAAATGACCCGTGTCTTTGATTTCAGAAGGAACGCTATTTGAAAACATAGGTTATTCTGCATGACACTAAGTATCCACTTAAATTAATACCTCTACATAACTTTCAATCATTTTCAACAGCAGTAAACTGAAAGGCTCTTTTAAACATGAACATTTTATGCTAAATTCTAGTTTCCACTACAGTCTTGCTTTAAGATGTTAACAAAAATAATAATTCTTTCATAACACTTGTAGTTCCACTTCTATCAATTTTTCATTGTACCAAACTTTAAAAAATATTTTTACAAAAGATATTCAAATGACAGGAATTTTTCTTCTTATAATTAGCAGCCTATTTAATTCAGCCAGCAGCCTTTCTACCTGAACAGATGCCAGATACCATTTTGAACTGCTCCCACCCCATCCTGTATAAATTGAATTTCTTGCTGTTCTTATATCTTAAGTGGGGACTTGTTTACTTTATTCAAAAAGAGATGGAGGCAGAATGTTTATTGTCTGATTAAGAGTGCTTAATCACATCTGCTTTATCCCCAAAATATCTCATGATTAAGTCAGTAGACAAATCAGGTGTTGGTGTTTGTGTGTGTTGTGTGTGTCTGTGTGTGCAGATTTAAGTGCCTGTACATGTGCTGTGGGCTATTGATGAGCGGTGAGCAATGCCCCTGATGCGACTTGAAAATCTTCTAAACAATAAAAGTAAATCTGTTCATCAAAAGAAATGCTACCTCTGTTACGTTTTAAAGGCTTCTTTTTGGCAACACTTCTTAGAACTTTTGACATTTTTATGTGACTTTATAGATATAAAGAACTTCTAAGTTTTCTACCTTAAGATTTCTTTTAAATACTCCTAATCTTTTCAATAAGATTAAGCTTCACTAAGAATTGAGTCTGAGATAGCAGCATTAATATTTTGGTGGGGAGATGTCTTTCAAGGGATCACAGAAAAAAATGGGATATTAGAAATGTCAATAATAACTCACAAACCAAAAAAAAAAGGTTTCTATTTACAATTTTATACCCAGGTAAACCTATTCAAAGTAGCATTATATTAACCATATTTCTATTGCTTATACTTTCATGAATCTACTTCACAAATATAGCTGTGGCCTGAAATGATTTCTCTTTAAAGACTTTCCTAAATTGTAGTAAATGAATATGTTGTTTTTTTTTTTAATTTAATTTATTTTATTATCATTAATTTACAATTACATGTGCAATATTACGATTATTAAACTACCCCTTCATCAGGTCCCCCCCACCAACCCCATTACAGTCACTGTCCATCAGCGTAGTGAGATGCTATAGAATCACTACTTGTCTTCTCTGAGTTGTACTGCCCTCCCCGTGCCCCCCCAACATTACATCTGCTAATCGTAATGCCCCTTTTTCCCTCTTATCCCTCCCTTCCCGCCCATTTTCCCCAGTCCCTTTCCCTTTGGTAACTATTAGTCCGTTCTTGGGTTCTGTGAGTCTGCTGCTGTTTTGTTCCTTCAGTTTTTTTCTTTGTTCTTATACTCCACATATGAGTGAAATCATTTGATACTTGTCTTTTTCGGCTTGGCTTATTTCACTGAGCATAATACCCTCTAGCTCCATCCATGTTGTTGCAAATGGTAGGATTTGTTTTCTTCTTATGGCTGAATAATATTCCATTGTGTATATGTACCACATCTTCTATCCATTCATCTACTGATGGACACTTAGGTTGCTTCCATTTCTTGGCTATTGTAAATAGTGCTGCAATAAACATAGGGGTGCATCTGTCCTTTTCAAATTGGGCTGCTGCATTCTTAGGGTAAATTCCTAGGAGTGGAATTCCTGGGTCAAATGGTATTTCTATTTTGAGTTTTTTGAGGAACCTCCATACTGCTTTCCACAATGGTTGAACTAATTTGCATTCCCACCAGCAGTGTAGGAGGGTTCCCTTTTCTCCACATCCTCGCCAACATTTGTTGTTGTTTGTGTTTTGGATGTTGGCCATCCTCACTGGTGTGAGGTGATATCTCATTGTGGTTTTAATCTGCATTTCTCTGATGATTAGCGATGTGGAGCATCTTTTCATGTGCCTGTTGGCCATCTGAATTTCTTCTTTGGAGAAGTGTCTATTCATGTCCTCTGCCCATTTCTTAATTGGATTATTTGCTTTCTGTTTGTTAAGGTGCATGAGTTCTTTATATATTTTGGATGTCAACCCTTTATCAGATACGTTTTTTATGAATATATTCTCCCATACTGTAGGATGTCTTTTTGTTCTACTGATGGTGTCCTTTGCTGTACAGAAGCTTTTCAGCTTGATATAGTCCCACTTGTTCATTTTTGCTTTTGTTTCCCTTGCCCGGGGAGATATGTTCATGAAGAAGTTGCTCATGTTTATGTCCAAGAGATTTTTGCCTATGTTTTTTTCTAAGAGTTTTATGGTTTCATGACTTACATTCAAGTCTTTGATCCACCTTGAGTTTACCTTTGTGTATGGGGCTAGACAGTAGTCCAGTTTCATTCTCTTACATGTAGCTGTCCAGTTTTTCCAACACCAGCTGCTGAAGAGGCTGTCATCTCCCCATTGTATATCCAAGGCACTTTTATCAAATATTAATTGACTGTATATGTTTGGGTTAATGTTTGGATTTTCTATTCTGTTCCACTGGTCTGTGGGTCTGTTTTGTGCCAATACCAAATTGTCTTGATTACTGTGGCTTTGTAGTAGAGCTTGAAGTCAGGGAGTGTAATTCCCCCTGTTTGATTCCTCCTTCTCAGGATTGCTTTGGCTATTCGGGGTCTTTTGTGGTTCCATATGAATTTTAGAATTATTTGTTCCAGTTCATTGAAGAAAGCTGTTGGTAGTTTGATAGGGATTGCATTGAATCTGTAGATTGCTTTAGGTAGTATAGCCATTTTGACAATATTGATTCTTCCTAGCCAAGAGCATGGGATGCATTTCCATTTGTTAGTGTCCTCTTTAATTTCTCTTAGGAGTGTCTTGTAGTTTTCAGAGTACAGGTCTTTCACTTCCTTCGTTAGGTTTATTCCTAGGTATTTTATTCTTTTTGATGCAATTGTGAATGGAATTGTTTTTCTGATTTCTCTTTCTGTTAGTTCATCATTAGTGTATAGGAAAGCAACAGATTTCTGTGTGTTAATTTTGTATCCTGCAACTTTGCTGAATTCAGATATTAGTTCTAGTAGTTTTGGAATGGAGTCTTTAGGGTTTTTTATGTACAGTATCATGTCATCTGCAAATAGTGACAATTTGACTTCTTCTTTACCAATCTGGATGCCTTGTATGTCTTTGTTTTGTCTGATTGCTGTGGCTAGGACCTCCAGTACTATGTTGAATAACAGTGGAGAGAGTGGGCATCCCTGTCTTGTTCCCGATCTTAGATGAAAAGCTTTCAGCGTCTCGCCGTTAAGTATGATGTTAGCTGTGGGTTTGTCATATATAGCCTTTATGATGTTGAGGTACTTGCCGTCTATACCCATTTTGTTGAGAGTTTTAATCAGGAATGGATGCTGAATTTTGTCAAATGCTTTTTCAGCATCTATGGAGATGATCATGTGGTTTTTGTTCTTCTTTTTGTTGATGTGGTGGATGATGTTGATGGATTTTCGAATGTTGTACCATCCTTGCATCCCTGGGATGAATCCCACTTGATCATGGTGTATGATCCTCTTGATGTATTTTTGAATTCGGTTTGCTAATATTTTGTTGAGTATTTTTGCATCTACGTTCATCAGGGATATTGGTCTGTAATTTTCTTTTTTGGTGAGGTCTTTGCCCGGTTTTGGTATTAGAGTGATGCTGGCTTCATAGAATGAGTTTGGAAGTATTCCCTCCTCTTCTATTTTTTGGAAAACTTTAAGGAGAATCGGTGTTATTTCTTCTCTATATGTCTGGTAGAATTCAGAGGTGAATCCATCAGGCCCAGGGGTTTTGTTCTTGGGTAGTTTTTTGATTACCAATTCGATTTCGTCACTGGTGATTGGTCTGTTTAGTTTTTCTGTTTCTTGCTTGGTCAGTCTTGGAAGGTTGTATTTTTCTAAGAAGTTGTCCATTTCTTCTATGTTTTCCAGCTTGTTAGCATATAGATTCTCATAATATTCTCTTATGATTCTTTGTATTTCTGTGGGATCTGTCGTGATTTTCCTTTCTCATTTCTGATTCTGTTTATGTGTGTAGATTCTCTTTTTCTCTTAATGAGTCTGGCTAGGGGTTTATCTATTTTGTTTATTTTTTCAAAGAACCAGCTCTTGGTTTTATTGATTTTTTCTATTGTTTTATTCTTCTCAATTTTATTTATTTCTTCTCTAATCTTTATTATGTCCCTCCTTCTGGTGACTTTGGGCCTCATTTGTTCTTCTTTTTCCAATTTCAGTAATTGTGTCTTTAGACTATTCATTTGGGAATGTTCTTCCTTCTTTAAATAGGCCTGGATTGCAATATACTTTCCTCTTAGAACTGCCTTTGCTGCGTCCCACAGAAGTTGTGGCTTTGTGTTGTTGTTGTCATTAGTCTCCATATATTCTTTGATTTCTGTTTTGATTTGGTCGTTAACCCATTGATTAATTAGGAGAGTGTTGTTAAGTCTCCATGTATTTGTGAGCCTTTTTGATTTCTTTCTAAAATTTATTTCTAGTTTTATACCTTGGTGATCTGAGAAGTTGGTTGGTAGGATTTCAATATTTTTGAAATTACTGAGGTTCTTTTTGTGGCCTAGTATGTGGTCTATTCTGGAAAATGTTCCATGTGCACTTGAGAAGAATGTGTATCCTGTTGCTTTTGGGTGTAGAGTTCTGTAGATGTCTGTTAGGTCCATCTGTTCTAGTGTGTTGTTCAGTGCCTCTGTGTCTTTACTTATTTTCTGTCTGGTTGATCTGTCCTCTGGAGTGAGTGGTGTGTTGAAGTCTCCTAAGATGAATGCATTGCTGTCTATTTCCTCCTTTAATTCTGTTAGTATTTGTCTCACATATGCTGGCGCTCCTGTGTTGGGTGCATATATATTTATAATGGTTATATCTTCTTGTTGGACTGACCCCTTTATCATTATGTAATGTCCTTCTTTATCTTTTGCTACTTTCTTCGTTTTGAAGTCTATTTTGTCTGATACAAGTACTGCAACACCTGCTTTTTTTCTCTTTGTTGTTTGCATGAAATATCTTTTTCCATCCCTTCACTTTTAGTCTGTGTATATCTTTGGATTTGAGGTGAGTTTCTTGTAGGCAGCATATAGATGGGTCTTGCTTTTTTATCCATTCTGTTGCTCTGTGTCTTTTGATTGGTGCATTCAGTCCATTTACATTTAGGGTGATTATTGATAGGTATGTACTTATTGCCATTGCTGGCTTTAGATTCGTGGTTACCAAGGGTTCAAGGGTTGCTTCTTTACTATCTAACAATCTAACTTAACTTTCTTGTTAAGTTATTGTAAACACAGTCTGATGTTTCTTTCTTTCTCTCCTTCTTATTCCTCCTCCTCCATTCTTTCTATAATAGGTGTTTTATTCTTTGCCTTTAGTTAGTATTTGGATGGTCTGCTTTCTTTGCTATGATTTTATTTTCTCTGGTGACATCTTTTTAGCCTTAGGTGTGCTTCCATCTAGAGCAGTCCATTTAAGATATCCTGTAGTGGTGGTTTATGAGAGGCAAACTCTCTCAACTTTCGTTTGTCTGGAAATTGTTTAATCCCTCCATCATATTTAAATGATAATCGTGCTGGATACAATATTCTTGGTTCGAGGCCCTTCTGTTTCATAACGTTAAATATATCATGCCATTCTCTTCTGGCCTGTAAGGTTTCTGTTGAGAAGTCTGATGATACTCTGATGGGTTTTCCTTTGTAGGTGATCTTTTTCTCTCTCTAGCTGCCTTTAATACCCTGTCTTTATCTTTGATCTTTGCCATCTTAATTATTATGTGTCTTGGTGTTGTCTTCCTTGGGTCCCTTGTGTTGGGAGATCTATGAGCTTCGGTGGACTGCGAGACTACTTCCTTCCCCAGCGAGGGAAAGTTTTCAGCAATTATTTCTTCAAAGACACTTTCTATCCCTTTTTCTCTCTCTTCTTCCTCTGGTACTCCTATAATGCGAATATTGTTCCGTTTGGATTGGTCACACAGTTCTCTTAATATTCTTTCATTCCTAGAAATCCTTTTGTCTCTCTCTGCCTCAGCTGCTCTGTACTCCTGTTCTCTGTTTTCTATTCCATTAACAGTGTCTTGCATCTCATCCATTCTACTGTTAAGCCTGTCGATAGCTTGTCTGATTTCTGTATTGTCTTTCCTCAGTTCCCTCACTTCCTCCCTCAGCTCTTGCACATTTCTCTGTAGGTCCATCCGCATGGTTATGACTTTTATTCTAAATTCTTTTTCAGGCAGGCTGTGCATTTCCATCCCTTCAGACTCCCTCTCTGGGGTTGTCTGGTTGATTTTGGTCTGAACCATATTCCTCTGTCTTTTCATGGCTGTATAATTTGGTCACTGATAGTTGCCACGTATGTCAGCTGGGCTCTTTAAGACTTTAAAAAGAGAAGAAAAAAAGGGAGAAAAAAAAAGAGAAAAAAGAAAAAAAGAAAGAAAGAAAGAAAAGAAAAAACAAAAACAAAACAAAAACAAAAACAAAAAAATGCCCACCGGATGTAGATTCTGTGGGAATGCTCTAGGTGGCGCTATTGCCCCACTATTCCACAGCTGTGACTGTGCCGCTCTGCAGGGCCCTTTGTCGCTCTGGCAGTGGTGGGAACGAATAGGAGGCTGTTGATCTCAGTGAGAAGTGTTAAGTATGGCTACGCTTCCTCAGTCGCCAGCTAAGGCGTCTGAAACTCTCCAGGACTCCCAGCCTGCTGGGCTGGGTGTGCTGGGGCGATCCGGCTCCTCCGCTGGGCTCCTGTCTCTTTAAGACCGCTGAAGAAAGCGCGCACTTTTTTTTTTTCCCTTCCTGGGAGCCGGCTGCAAGCACCCTGGCGCGTTCCCGCTCAGATCCTGCCCCTCTGTCTCTCCAATCTCCGCTGCACTGCGCGATGTGGGTCAGCGCTCCCCGCGCAGATCACCGGGGCTGGCTACTTCGCGGGGTGTACTTCCACTCCCTCCCGGCTCTGAATCCTCTCCTCCCACCGGTGCGCTGGGGTGGGGGAGGGCTCGGGTCCCGCCGGGTCGCGGCTCCGTATCTTACCCGCCTCTTGGGGTGCCGAGTGCTCTCGGGTGTAGCTGCACGCTGTGTGCTTTCCTGTGTATTCTTGTCTCTGTTTTAGGAATAGATGTATTTGCTGTGTTTTCGTAGATAAATATAGTGTTGGGAGGAGATTTCTGCCGCCCTGCTCACACCGCCATCTTCCCGGAAGTTCTCAGGTAGTGTTTTGATTACCAATTCAATTTCTTTGCTGGTATTTGGTCTATTCAGATTTTCTGTTTCTTCCTGGGTCAGCCTTGGAAGGTTGTATTTTTCTAGAAAGTTGTCCATTTCTTCTAGGTTATCCAGTTTGTTACCATATAATTTTTTGTAGTATCCTTTCATAATTCTTTGTATTTCTGTGGTGTCCGTAGTGATTTTTCCTTTCTCATTTTTTGATTCTGTTTACGTGTATAGACTCTTTTTTTCTTGATGAGTCTGGCTAGGGGTTTATCTATTTTTTTTATTTTCTCAAAGAACCAGCTCCTGCTTTCATTGATTCTTTCTATTGTTTCATTCTTCTCAATTTTATTTATTTCTGCTTTAATCTTTATTATGTCACTCCTTCTATTGACTTTGGGCCTCATTTTTTCTTCCTTTTCTAGTTTCATTAATTGTGAGTTTAGACTGTTCATTTGGGATTGTCCTTCTTTCCTGAGGTAGGCCTGTATTGCAATATAGTTCTCTCTTAGCACGGCCTTTGCTGTGTCCCACAGATTTTGCAGTGTTGAATTATTGTCGTTTTTTCCATATATTGCTTGATCTCTGTTTTTATTTGGTTATTGATCCATTGATTATTTAGGAGCATGTTATTAAGCCTCTGTGTGTTTGTGGGCTTTTTCATTTTCTTTGTGCAATTTACTTCTAGTTTCATACCTTTGTGGTCTGAGAAGCTGGTTGGTACAATTTCCATATTTTTGAACATACTGAGGTCCTTTTTGAGGTCTAGTGTATGATCTAGTCTTGAAAATGTTCCATGTGCACTTGAGAAGAATGTGTATCCTGTTGTTTTTGGATGGAGTGTTCTGTAGATGTCCGTTAGGTCTATCTGTTCTAATATGTTGTTCAGTGCCTCTGTCTCTTTATTTATTTTCTGTCTGGTTCATCTGTCCTTTGGAGTGAGTGGTGTGTTGAAGTCCCCCAAATGAATGCATTGCATTCTATTTCCCCCTTTAATTCTGTTAGTATTTGTTTCACATATGTAGGTGATCCTGTGTTGGGTGCATAGATATTTACAATAGTTATATATTCTTGTTGGACTGACCCTTTTATCAGTATGTAATGTCCTTTGTCTCTTGTTACTTTCTTTGTTTTGAAGTCTATTTTGTCTGATACAAGTACTGCAACTCCTGCATTTTTCTCACTATTAGTTGCATGAAATATCTTTTTCCATCCCTTTCCTTTCAGTCTCTGTATGTCTTTAGGTGTGAAGTTGGACTCTTGTAGGCAGCATGTAGATGGGTCTTGTTTTTTTATCCGTTCAGTGACTCTGTGTCACAGTGGGGGCCTCGGAGCTCAGCAGCCAGCCAGGGGGATGGAGCACCTGAAGCTCCCCAACATTCCCAACCGGCTGGGCAGAGCGCACCCACACAACCTTGTCCAGGTCTCCCTTCTCCCGTGCAGCAAGCTCCGTGCAAACCCCGCCCTTTCAGCAGCGCTCTTGCTGCTAGGAAGCCTCTCAGAGCATTCGCCCTTCCTCTGACACAGAGCATCCGGGTGTCGGTCCTCCCCTCCCAACCGGCCAGAATGTCTGTCTCCCAGGTAGGTCCCCACCCTTCCGAACTCCCCAACGCCCAGAGCACCACACAATATAGGCTTCTGCACACAAAGCAGATCTCCAGGGCTAGGTGTTCAGCAGTCCCAGGCTTCCACTCCCTCCCCGCTCCAATTCTCTTCCTCCCGCCGGTGAGCTGGGCTTGGTGAAGGGCTTGGGTCCCACCGGATTAAGCCTTTTGTACGTTACCCTGTTTCATGAGGTCTGCTCTCTTCGTGAGGTGTGTATGCACCTGGTTCAACCTTCTTTCTTGTTGCTGTTTTAAGGTTAGTTGTATTACTTACCTATATTTTTGTAGTATTTGTGGTTTTGGGAGGAGTTCTCCGTGTCATCTCTCACACTGCCATCTTGAATCTCCTCTTAGTGGCTTTGTTTCTTAAGAGTCCTTGTCTTTAGAAATACATACTGAAATATTTACTAGTGAACTAGTATGTCTGGGATTTGCTTCAGTTAACTGAGGATAGGGGGAGAAGTGGATGATAGTAGATGAAACAAGACTGACCATACACTGATAATTGCTGAAACTGGGTTGATACATACCTAGAGGATCATTATAATATTTTTTTCTACTTTTGTATATGTTTGAAGTTTTCATAATAAATGTTTTAAGTGAAAGCTTGATGTCATGTTGTTAAAAAAAGGTTGATACTTCAGTGTTCAATAAAAATTATGAACTGTCTCCTAGTACCACTTCAGATTAAGCCTTAACAGTATTATGTGGAAGAAATGACTACATGTTAACATTATACATATATACATTATACATAATTTTATATGTTCTGGATCAATAATCATTTAAAGAACATAGAAACTAAAGAATCTTTTGTTAATGTAAGCAATTTTACCTGAAATTATTTTAAGAATATATGTGATTTTTTTCCAAAGTAAGTTTTTTAAATTACGAAAGCAAAAAGCAGTACATGTGGCCTTAAACCAATATTAAAAATATATGGACAGGCAAAAAAAGAACATAAGAGACATAAAAATCAAGGACTTCCGGGAAGATGGCGGTGTGAGCAGGGCGGCAGAAATCTCCTCCCAACACTATATTTATCTACGAAAACACAGAAAATACATCTATTCCTAAAAGAGAGGCGAGAATACACAGGAAAGCGCACAGCGTGCAGCTACACCCAAGAGGACTCGGCACCCCAAGAGGCGGGTAAGATATGGAGCCGCAACCCGGCGGGACCCGAGCACTCCCCCACCCCAGCGCACTGGCGGGAGGAGAGGATTCAGAGCTGGGAGGGAGTGAAAGTACCCCCCGCGAAGTAGCCAGCCCCGGTGATCTGCGCGGGGAGCGCTGACCCACATTGCGCAGTGCAGCGCAGATTGGGGAGACAGAGCAGCAGGATCTGAGCAGGGAATGTGCCAGGGTGCTTGCAGCCGGCTCCCAGGAAGGGAAAAAAAAAAAGCGCGCGCTTTCTTCAGGGGTCTTAAAGAGACAGGAGCCCAGCGGAGGAGCTGGATCGTCCCAGCACACTCCGCACATCAGGCTGGGAGTCCGGGGGAGTTTCAGACGCCTTAGCTGGCGACTGAGGAAGCGTAGCCATACTTACACTTCTCACTGAAATCAACAGCCTCCTATTCGTTCCCACGCCTGCCAGAGCGATAAAGTGCCCTGCGGAGTGCCACAGTCACAGCTGTGGAATAGTGGGGCAACAGCGCCACCTAGAGCATTCCCACAGAATCTATGTCCGGTGGGCATTTTTTTTGTTTTTTTTGTTTTGTTTTGTTTTTGTTTTTTCTTTTCTTTCCTTTTTCTTTTTTTCTTTTTTCTTTCTTTCTTTCTTTTTTTTTCTTCTCTTTTTAAAGTCTTAAAGAGCCCAGCTGACATACGTGGCAACTATCAGTGACCAATTATATAGCCATGAAAAGACAGAGGAATATGGTTCAGACCAAAATCAACCAGACAACCCCAGAGAGGGAGTCTGAAGGGATGGAAATGCACAGCCTCCCTGAAAAAGAATTCAGAATAAAAGTCATAACCATGCTGATGGACCTACAGAGAAATGTGCAAGAGCTGAGGGAGGAAGTGAGGGAACTGAGGAAAGACAATACAGAAATCAGACAAGCGATCGACGGGCTTAACAGCAGAATGGATGAGATGCAAGAGACTGTTAATGGAATAGAAAACAGAGAACAGGAGTACAGAGCAGCTGAGACAGAGAGAGATAAAAGGATTTCTAGGAATGAAAGAATATTAAGAGAACTGTGTGACCAATCCAAACGGAACAATATTCGCATTATAGGAGTACCAGAGGAAGAAGAGAGAGAAAAAGGGATAGAAAGTGTCTTTGAAGAAATAATTGCTGAAAACTTTCCCTCGCTGGGGAAGGAAGTAGTCTCGCAGTCCACCGAAGCTCATAGATCTCCCAACACAAGGGACCCAAGGAAGACAACACCAAGACACATAATCATTAAGATGGCAAAGATCAAAGATAAAGACAGGGTATTAAAGGCAGCTAGAGAGAGAAAAAAGATCACCTACAAAGGAAAACCCATCAGACTATCATCAGACTTCTCAACAGAAACCTTACAGGCCAGAAGAGAATGGCATGATATATTTAACGTAATGAAACAGAAGGGCCTCGAACCAAGAATATTGTATCCAGCACGATTATCATTTAAATATGATGGAGGGATTAAACAATTTCCAGATAAACGAAAGTTGAGAGAGTTTGCTTCTCATAAACCACCACTACAGGATATCTTAAATGGACTGCTCTAGATGGAAGCACACCTAAGGCTAAAAAGATGTCACCAGAGAAAATAAAATCATAGCAATGAAAGCAGACCATCCAAATACTAACTAAAGGCAAAGAATAAAACACCTATTATAGAAAGAATGGAGGAGGAGGAATAAGAAGGGAGAGAAAGAAAGAAACATGAGACTGTGTTTACAATAACTTAACAAGAAAGTTAAGTTAGATTGTTAGATAGTAAAGAAGCAACCCTGGAACCCTTGGTAACCACGAATCTAAAGCCAGCAATGGCAATAAGTACATACCTATCAATAATCACCCTAAATGTAAATGGACTGAATGCACCAATCAAAAGACACAGAGTAACAGAATGGATAAAAAGCAAGACCCATCTATATGCTGCCTACAAGAAACTCACCTCAAATCCAAAGATATACACAGACTAAAAGTGAAGGGACGGAAAAAGATATTTCATGCAAACAACAAAGAGAAAAAAGCAGGTGTTGCAGTCCTTGTATCAGACAAAATAGACTTCAAAACGAAGAAAGTAGCAAAAGATAAAGAAGGACACTACATAATGATAAAGGGGTCAGTCCAACAAGAAGATATAACCATTATAAATATATATGCACCCAACACAGGAGCGCCAGCATATGTGAGACAAATCCTAACAGAATTAAAGGAGGAAATAGACAGCAATGCATTCATCTTAGGAGACTTCAACACACCACTCACTCCAGAGGAAAGATCAACCAGACAGAAAATAAGTAAAGACACAGAGGCACTGAACAACACACTAGAACAGATGGACCTAACAGACATCTACAGAACTCTGCACCCAAAAGCAGCAGGATACACATTCTTCTCAAGTGCACATGGAACATTTTCCAGAATACACCACATACTAGGCCACAAAGAACCTCAGTAAATTCAAAAATATTGAAATCCTACCAACCAACTTCTCAGATCACCAAGGTATAAAACTAGAAATAAATTTTAGAAAGACCAAAAGGCTCACAAATACATGGAGACTTAACAACACTCTCCTAAATAATCAATGGGTTAACGACCAAATCAAAACAGAAATCAAAGAATATATGGAGACTAATGACACAACAACACAAAGCCACAACTTCTGTGGGACGCAGCAAAGGCAGTTCTAAGAGGAAAGTATATTGCAATCCAGGCCTATTTAAAGAAGGAAGAACATTCCCAAATGAATAGTCTAAAGACAGAATTGCTGATATTGGAAAAAGAACAAATGAGGCCCAAAGTCACCAGAAGGAGGGACATAATAAAGATTAGAGAAGAAATAAATAAAATTGAGAAGAATAAAACAATAGAAAAAAATCAATAAAACCAAGAGCTGGTTCTTTGAAAAATAAACAAAATAGATAAACCCCT